>JAWQUT010000491.1:0-12391 GCA_033807755.1 Ellobium chinense
AAGACTTTTCATTGCATATTAAAATGAGAGGTTGCACACCATTGCACTGAAACCTGCTGTGATGTTCACACATTTCTGGCTTTGATCCATTTCCTTTTAGTGGTTTGTATACAGATCTGGTGGAAAATTTCAGGATGTTGGTAAATGTGATCAAAAATGTGTAAATTGCAGACCCACTTATGTAAGACGTAGACATTATTAAAAAGTTGACTTGTTGGCAGTATATTTATTTCTTGATTCTAGGTAATCTGCTATATGTCATATTGCTAGAAAAGGCTGACAGCAATATTCGTGACGTATTTTAGCTTAGACCACATGTATTTTTAAATACTGTACCGTTTCCCTGCACTTTCTTTGCTTATTCTATTGCTACCAGTTATTAGATGTGGTCTACCTTTCTGATTCACAAGAATTTACTGTGGTGATATTTCTCGCAAATGGGGAATAGAAAATGTGATTGGAATTTCTAAAGGTACTGGAATGAAAGAGAATCATAACTTCAGCATTTTGGGTGACACTGTTTAAATGTCACTACTATTTGTGTCTTAGAAGGGATGCCTTACATTAGTGATACTGGCCAGACTGGCAACTGGCTTGGATCTCTTCTAATTGTGAATGCTATAGACTGACAACCACATAATCTTTTGGCCAAAGTTGTAATCTTGCAGTCTGTGGGCCTATTTTGTCAAGATTCAGAGATGGAAGATAACAAAATGTAAAGAATCATTACAATGTAACTAACATCCATGCTTGTATTACTTCATTTGAACTTTTTTTTTATTGTTGTTAATTACTGAAGCTTGTTGGCATTATAGCTCCTTGCTTCTGGATTTTTTTCACAAATCTTTCAGAATGTTTTAGAAGTTTGAAAGCAATTTCATTTTTCCTGGACTTTATCTTCTGCATTATGTTGATAGGAATTTTAAGCTGTGCAGAGACACTGCAAAATAGAATGTATTACATGCAGCGTAACAGTTCTTTCTTCCAATCCATAGCTACAGTAAGCACTTTGTTTTCACATTTAAATGCATATTCGTGTTAAGCCTCAGTTAAACACACTTCAGTTTGTCAGGGCTATTTTTGGGGGCAAGTTAAATGTATTTTCAAGTATTTGTGCTCATAGTTGACTTAACACATCAGGATCATTAGACCTTCACTAACAACTTTGAACTTAGTATTTGCATTGGAGTTGGTTTTTTTTCTTTGAGGGGTCATCTTTCAGAATTTCCTCATTTACACCTCTCTCTTCTTGTTTGAAATGTTAATGCTGTATATTTATTAAAGTACTTTTCAGTATTTCTAAGTTTGTAATTGTGTATAATTTTCACTGTTTCTTATGTTGGAAAAATGGCCTTCCTCTTTTAATNAGTTTAATATTGATGAGAGCTTGTCGTCAATATCTATGGATTGAAGCATTCCTAGTGTTGCTTGTGAAAAAAACCATGATTCAGAGATTGAAATTCAGAAAGACTTGAAAGTTGACTGAAACAAAGATCACAGGTCTTTTTATATACTGCTAAACCCTTATATTGGTTGACAGGGTCTAAGAAAAGTAGTTTATGTATAATAGGGTTGCACACTATGAGTATATAGCCTATAGATGCCATGTAGCTTGAATGTTTACAAAAAGGAAGGTCTGATTATCTGTAGCTACGCATGTCCAGTGGTGGCTTTCCTTGTATGTATTTGTTGACTTGTTTGGGTCCTGTCAGTGTTTCCATGTTTGTGGTGTTGTTTTGTGCAGGAGTCCCGCCCCACTGGCAAATGCTGTAGTTATGAAAGAGGTCCCTATTAGGGTCGAACCTTCATGGTTGGCACGGCTTGATCATGACTGCTAGACTCATAAACTTCAAGGAAAATCAGACGACGACCGACTTTTTCAGAAATACTTTTGGAGTTGTGGTTATTGAGTGATGAATATCTCATCACATGAAAACTATTCCTATGCCGCATTCATATAAATATGTAGGCTATACTCATAGTGTGCTTATGTTGTGCAGCTCGATTAACTGATATACTCCACTGGAAATTTCAGGTTAAAGTAGATTATACGGGCCGGAAAGTACAAACTTTTATGTGACATTTGAATAGGAATTTCAAATTGAGTTATTTGAAAACTTGCACGAGACCATGCAGATGAGGATCTAGCATCAGTTTAGTCTGGGTGTCTACCCAGCAAGGTCTGATTGTCTGTAGCTGCACATTACCAGTGGTGGCTTTCCTTGTATGTATTCATTGATTTGTTCGGGTCTCGTCCTGTGTTTTTATGTTCTGTAATGTCATTCGATGTAGGAATCTCGCCCCACTGGCAAATGCTGTAGTTATGAAAGAAGTTCCTATCAGGGTCGAACCTTCATGGGTTGGCACGGCTTGATCATGACTGCTAGACCCATAAACTTCAAGGAAAATCAGACTGAAACGGGCCTTTTGAGACATATTTTGGGTTCCCATTAAGGAGTGATGAATTTCTCATCACATGAATTCTCTATTCCTATGTCACATTCTGAGGTTTGGATTTCTGTTATCCATAACCACTCAGCCACCGCATATAAAAAGAATATGGAGTTTCAGTATTCAGACTTTAGATTTATTTAAAGGCTGATATTTGTTCTGGATTCTAATGGTGATACTCAGATTTTCTGACATGTCATTTTTTGAGATTGATATTTATCAAATTAGTTTCTGGCTTCTTTTTGTGTACAACCCTATTAACTGCTTATATATACTCCTTTGAAAATTTCAGGGTGAAACTGATTATACAGGCAGGAGAGTTCAAAACTTTAAGTGACATTAAATAGAGAATTTCAAATTCAATTTTTTGAAAACTTAGGTGGGAATCTAACATCAGTGTAGTTTGAGTCTTTATAAAAAGAAAGGTCTGATTGTCTGTAGCTGCACATGTCCAGTGGTGGCTTTCCTTGTATGTATTTGTTGACTTGTTTGGGTCTCGTCGTCAGTGTTTCCATGTTTGTGGTGTTGTTTCGTGCAGGAGTCCCGCCCCACTGGCAAATGCTGTAGTTATGAAAGAGGTCCCTGTCAGGGTCGAACCTTCATGGTTGGCACGGCTTGATCATGACTGCTAGACTCATAAACTTCAAGGAAAATCAGACTAAGACAGGCTTTTATAGAGATGTTTTGGAGTTGTGGTTAATGAGTGATGAATTCCTCATCACATGAATTTCTCTATTCCTATGTCACATTCTTAATAAGTTTTGATGATTATTGTTCTTTATCACCAACTGGTTACCTCATACAAAGAATCAAGGGTGCCAGTTTTCAGAATCCAGGCTTAAAACTTTAACTCCTGATATTTGTTTTGGATTCCGGTGCTGATACTTAGATGCAGGTTTTAAGTGAACCAATTAAAGACCGGATTGAGGCATTTGGAACATTTCACATCTATTATCAACAGATTTATAAAGGCTAATGCAAGAAAGTTAAGAATTTTGAATTGAAGTTTTAAATGTAGGCTAGCCTGAAAAGTCTCAAAACTTTGGATTACATTTACAAAGACGAGTTCAAAATTTATTGACAAGTATAACTGCCCAGTCTTACATATTCTGATGATATTGTTACAGCGTGGAACTTTTTCAGTTGAATGTTTGCTTATTGTACTAATATGTCATTATCCGAGAATAAACATGGATATTCATGAAGTCAGTTTCTGGCATCTGTTTAGATGACATACACATAGTGTATGGGACATATATACAGTGTGTAGGAGATACACAAGAGTTTATGGACAGACACATAGTGTACAACCACCGCTTGTATGTTGGTGAGAGAGGGAGAGTGTGTGGATTCAAGGCCTAGAAGATGACACTTTCACACACATAGCATGTAGGATGACACTTAGTGCTAGAAAGGTTTATTAATTTCTTACATTACATTGACCACAGAAGAAAAAATACCAACCAAAGCCACCGGTGTCTAAGAAGGAATAGAACAAAAGAACATGTTACTGGCAAGGAAATGATGATAATACATGAAAAAATAGCACTTACCTACTGTGTAACAGTGAATATCATGACATGGAATAAACAAACTGATAAGATACTAAAAGCATATTTGCAACATAGATCTATACTGATAATAATGCAAGATAATAGTAATGGAAGGTTGGGTGGGATGATGGTAGGGGATAGGGTCTATCAGAATTAATACAGAATCCACTGAGTCATTATTATCTCTGTCTGCAACATTTTAAGTTTTTCACAGGATTTCACATTTATCACTGTGCCCAGGTTTCCCATGAAAAAGAACATGATTAGTTCAAACAGTTTACAATGCAGGGATTTAAGATATTTCCAGGCTCAAAACTATGGTTTGGCAAAGTTTTGACAGTCTAAGGGAAGTAATCACTCGCTCGGCTAAGTGAGCAACATCGTCTTATTATTCAAGGAACAAACAATATCATATCCTCTGAAATTACAACACGAGGCGAACCTTTTAATTAATATTATCGATTACCTACCCTCAATGCCCAAAAGTTTTCACAAATCTCTTTCAAAATAGTGACCTCGCCTTCTGATTTGGTCTCCGTATTTTTTTATTTTTTTTGTCTGTAGCCTAATTTTGACCGTGTGCTCATACACAGTGACACAACGAGTACTGGTGTGCACAACACAATAAAAATTGGGTCTAAGAAGACAACTCCGGAACATGACCATTATCACCAGCACCACTATCAGCATCAGCTACCGCAGCAAGACAAAGCAAATAAAGAAGCAGACCAAGAAAACGACAGGGAAGAAATTAATATAGCAGACGTTATGAATAGTACAATTCCAGACACACCGTCGCCGACAATAACTCTCATCCCCAACCCCAGAGACTCTTATCCCGACTTTGTCACATTCACCCTATTATATGACAATGATAAATTTCGCTCTTGTCGGTTGTGACCTATCAAAAGACATCAAGGCGAAGCTTAAGAATGAATCAAGGAACACTTCGTTTAAGAACGTTATATTGGACTGTTCTGATGAAAACAGACACCTGATTTGTCAGACTGATGACATTGTCCTGGGATGTGACCTTATCAACTATAGAATGCATCGCCGGTTTGCCATAGAAGAAGCACACAGACCTTACGAACTCATGAGACTTCGACACACTTAAAAAACTTTGAAACCATACACCCGGACGTCATATGTGAGAAAGCTTCATTAGTTGCCATCTGTGTTAGACTCGTGAGAACAGTGATTTGACATGTTCTAATTATACTTGCGGTTGGTGATATATCTACAAATCTTCCAATACACAATTAACTGTTCTCTTGCATGCTAAACTGTCCTTACCAATCACTGTGTAGTTCTGCGTAGTTCTTTTCTCTCTCTCTCTCTCTCTCTCTCTCTCTCTCTCTNCTCTCTCTCTCTCTCTCTCTCTCTCTCTCTCTCTCTCTCTCTCTCTCTTGTTCCTCTCCCCCTCCCAACTATCATTATTTTTCTATGCCTACTGTCTTTGCCTTTCTATTTTTCTCTTTTCTGTTTTTCTTTATTATTCCGTTCGCGTGATTATAACAGTAAATATACGAGTTCTAGTGGGTTGTTTTTTTTTTTCACTGATATAACATGCGTAGTCTTAGTATGCGTTACAGAAAGTCTTACCTCCCCCTCTTCCTCAAAAAAGGACAAAATGGCATCAAACTTCGTTAGCCTCGATGCAGCAATCTTTCTACACAGTCATCTAAAAGGCGCAAAATAACTACTATGGGTGTTCAGCTTGAAGTTATGTAGACATTTCCTACACATTTTCCTCATATAATACCCGATCATCACTGGCTCTAAGCTGGAGAATTTAAGGATGGCGCCAGAGTGGAGGCCACTCTCCTTGTATAAATTTGTGTGCACAAGCCCACAATGTGCACTCTGTAAGCCCACAGCAGCCTATGTTATCAGCAATTCTTAATCCACGGTTTATAAGATTGTTTGGTTAGTGCTGCCAACATTTCAGCGGGCGAGAAAGAAGTGTGTCCCTGATGTAAGTTTTTAACTTATCACTACAAATAAAGTGTAGGAATGGATGGATGGATGGATGGATGGATGGATGGATGGATGGATGGATGGATGGATGGATGGATGGATGGATGGATGGATGGATGGATGGATGGATGGATGAATGCCATTGACATTCTGAATGAAATCAGTAGGCAAATTTGACAATGGCACAGTTAGACAGGTCAGTGGATAGAATGAAAAGCTTGCAAGGAAAGCATGACAGGGTTACATCCGCATAAAGAGAAATTAACATACAGTAGTAAGAAGTAGTAAGCAAATCAGTTTACAAGACACACAGTCATAAGGAAGAAAGAAAGAAAGAAAGAAAAAACAAATAAACAAACAATCAAAGAAACAAAGAAAGAAAGAAATACACGCAGGCAGGAGTATAGACAGGTAGGCAGGCAGGCGGACAGACAGACAGACAGACAGACAGGCAGACAGACAGACAGGCAGACAGGCATTTACGCAGGCAAGTAGGCAAGAAGACAGACAGACAGACAGACAGACAGACATGTCCACTGACCTCATAAAAGTCTACGTCTGTGTAAGTCATATTTGTTTCCTCTGCCAGCGCGTCATGCAGGAACATTTCCTCCTCCGCTTGAGCAGGGCCGTAGTTCACGGTTCTCTCACTCCACTGACGGTGCTGGTATGGATAAGGTTGACAGTCGGTATAACATAGTGGTCAAGTGAGTTCCTGTGGTGTCATTGTTGTTTATGTGGTCGTGATGATGCTGGTGGTGGGAGTGATATTGATGGTGTTGGTAGTGAAAATGTTGCTGGTAGTGACTGTGCACCTTAAATTCTGATTATATATAATTATGTTTTGTCTGAATGTTAAGTTATTTGTTGTACTGGTCAAAGATTATACTTTCCATAACGTCCCCCCACCCCTTCTCTTTCCCTCAGTCCCCAAATCCCCAGTCATCAAAAACACAGATCTATTTCGATCGTGTCACTTCAATCAAAGTTCTGGGATTCCGCTCACTTGCTTCTATTCTAAACATTTCATACGGGCGCCACTAGTCTGTACAAGACAATCATTTTTGTAAACTTTAAACCTTCACTTATCATTCTGCTTTTCTTCTCTTCTTCCGAGTCTCTCTCTCTCTCTCTCTCTCTCTCTCTCTCTCTCTCTCTCTCTCTCTCTCTCTCTCTCTCTCTCTCTCTCTCTCTCTCTCAGTACCTTTTTTTTTTATTTCCTTCTAATATTCCCTACACAGCCATCAAACAAACAAATTGAATGGATGATGCAGATGACCATTCATTTCCCACAGATAGAGGAATTACTTTGGTTCATTCAGGTACCTTGACCGTCCTTGTTCATGCATGGCTGATACGTATTAATACATTCAATTCAATTCAGTTCATTTGAAACAAGGCTAAAAACTTGATAACATAATAATCAAACATTAAATGTGCATGCCAAATCCGTAGGCAGGCAAAACATCATACAAACAAGTTCCTCATTAGGATAAAAATTTGATCATATATCCATCTGGGTCACGCTACGAAAAGAGATAATGCTATGATTTTATTCACAGTGGCTGGAGCTAGCGACAGAATGTCAGCTTGAACTCACAGGGACTGCCTGTTTGCCAACGCACGATTTTAATGTGTCCGGCAATATTTTTATATTGGGAACTGGGTGAGGAATGTGAAATCGTGGAATAGATTAATTGTGGGAAAGCATTTCATTCGCATTTTCCTCAGTCCACCCGTCTGTAGTGTAAAATGGGTACCTGGCTATATGCAATAGAAGATATTGTCAGATTGTTAATAATGGCTGCGGCACTGTCTGCTCCACACGGAGTGGAGAAAGTCTTAGAGTGAACTGGCCTGCTGGGATAAAAATAATATGAAGTCGCGCTGGTGTGTTGTAGTGGTAACAGGTTCAGACTTGCAAGCTGAGAGACCCTGAGTTCGATTTCCGGTAGGGCATGAAATTTCTAGTGTGTTTTTTTCGGGCTTGTCCTCGAAGTTGACCCTTTATAGCAATCTGGTAAAATACTTCGTGACATATTTCCCTAGATAATGTCGTAACAACATCAAAAAAGAATTATCAGACTGGGCTCACATTCCTCTCCCTCAATGATTACTACAAGAGAATAGAAATTGCGTTGCCAACCGATTACACTAACATCCAGTCCCATAACATTAACTCGCTCATTCTGTTTCTTAAACTGTTAGCCTCACACAACTATAGCAGGTCAGTGAACAAAATTTGAGCTAGGTTGCTTCATATAAATTCACCCTCTTGCTTCCTTACCTAACACCGGAAGAAACTAGTCTATTTTGCCTTTGCCCTCCCATCAAAAAGGAAGAATATGCCCATGAAATATAAATCTAGTCAAAATCAAGTAAATTGACCCCTGTAATTTCCTAATTTTCAAACTTCGCCCCATGCGAGTGCAGGACGTATAAAAGGGGAGATAGAGGACGGTGAAATAATAGCCTCAGTAAAAGGACGTAGGACCTAGTATCCAAAGTAGGACCTAATTTTTGAAAGCAGGACCTAATATCGAAAGGAGGACTTATTGTCGAAAGGAGGGCCCAATATCGAAAATAGGGTCTAATATGGAAAGTAGGGCCCAATATAGAAAGTAGGACCTAATACCGAAAGTAGGGCTAATATCGAAAAAAGGGCATAATATCGAAAATAGGACCTAATATCTAAAAGAGGATATAATATCAAAAGCAGGTCCCAATAACGAAAGCAGGGTCTAATATATCAAAAGTAGGGCCTAATATCTAAAGTAAGGACTAATAGCAAAAGTAGGGCCCTATCAAAATGAGACCTCATATCGAAAGTTGGGCCCATTATAAAAATTAGGGCCTAATATGGAAAGTAGGGCCTAATATCTAAAGTAGGGCCTATTATCGAAAGTAGGGCTTAATATTAAAAGTAGGGCCTAATATCGAAAGCAGGGCCTAATATCGAAGGCAGGACTCAATATCGAAAGTAAGATCTCTATCGAAAATAGGACCTAATATCGAAAGTAGGTCCTAATATCGAAGCAAGACCTCTTTTTCCTCCCATCCCCCTTTCCATTCCTGAATACAATTTTTTTTTTATTTTTTAATGTGTGTGTCGAAAGCATTTACATTGAAAGTAGGACCTCATATCGAAAGTAGGATAAAAAAAACCTGTATCTTGATGATCTACTTAGGCTATATCAAAAAGCCGTAGAGTGGTGCTTAGGGTATGACCAATGTTCCTTTTGGTTACATTTTGTCGTTTTATCAACGACATTTGATTGATTCATCCACGAGACGTGAATGCCGTATTCTGCTGCGATATATTATTTCAAGTGTTATTTAATAAAGTAACATATACATAGATAAAGTCTGTGTAATTCACGTAATTCGCGTAATTTTTGCTACATTTACTTGCGAACTTTAGGAGTGTTTTCGCAGATAACTGCCCGCTATTTGCTGCGGGTCTCTTGAATGATTGACTGGAACGTCGTTGATAAATCAACAAAAACCCTGTTCAAAATAGACACAATTTTCTGGCTCTCCCCATTTTCATCTTTAAGAAGAAGCAACAACACATTATCTATATTATAAAATCACAAAGTGATATATGGTGCAGCGACAGTCTCTGTTACCAGCATCAGTGTGAGCAACGCCATCAAATGGTTGAGTTGGTCAACCCGTGACGTCATGATGGAAACAACGGGAGTAATGAGTGTTTGACACAGTCGCTGCGCTGATGGGCTTCGGGGTTACTTGAAATGGCTGGCATGGAAGTATTGGGATTATTACATTATTTATTTTTGATCAGTTGTTGAATTAAGTCGAACTGACTGACTGACTGACTGACTGACTATCTGACTGGCTGGCTGGCTGGCTGGCTGGCTGGCTGACTCACTCACTCACTCACTCACTCACTCACTCACTGTCATCGTATTGATAGAAGGCGTAAAGTGGTTACTGAGTTGCAGAACTGAACTGACATCTTTGCACTCTGGGCAGACCCATACGTGCTCAGTCCTTGGCATTCACTCACTCTCACTCACTCACTCACTCACTCACTCACTCACTCACTCACTCACTCACTCACTCACTCATCCCTTTACATTCTTTATCTCTCTCATTCACTCACCCATTCATTTTCTTTTTCAATCACCAGAGTTGCCATATCTTTTTTCGAGCCGAAGCCAAACTGCATTATACAAAAGAAAAAAACGCCAAAAATAGAGCCAAACCATGGCTGGAAAGGGCCGAATAGGGACATGACCACATAAAGCAAGAAAATTTCTATGAACTGTCCATATTATTATAATGGATGTACATGGGTATTTTAATTATCATAAACATTTCAACAAACATTAGAGAATGATGAGACAAGTGCGGCACCCTGTAGGCTAAAATTGGGTCAACTTGTGTAAGATGAGTTAAGGGCTGTTTATTGAACGGCAACATGTCTTTTATCGATTCCTGAAGTTGTTTTCATGATACCTGTCTCGAAAAGTTCATTTTGATGCAAAAGGAAATGGTCACCCTGTTTCAAATGAATCAAAAAATGACAAAATTCCATGAAAAAACTACCTCTTGAAAGGCTTGTCTAACCTGTCACCCCTCTAGATAACACTCGCGGGACAACCATTCTCAAGTCACTGCAGAGGTCAGATAATTTTAGAATAAATTTATGAAACTAGTACCCTCATCTCTGTACAACGCTCTGGAAACGTGTGTAACACTTCCATATATGGCAATGTTACTATCGTGTAACCTCGATTTTTATCCTCGGCTCCGGAACTGGCAGCCGATTGGTAGTGAGCGCGCCAGCAACCAATAACGCTCTCTCGCTGTTGGTCGGCTGCAATGGTTAGGAATGTCGCTAGCGAGCTACTCTAGGGCGAAAACGATCTATCTTTGCATCCACCAAACAACATGATATACCGTTTCTACCCTTGAACTCCGTTTGTTTACGTTATGCTCGGGTAGTACCATACTACTATACTAAAACAATGCACGCTCAGCATACGCCAATAACTACAAATGCGTATGTCCAGCGTGCATTGTTTTAGTTGTTTATTGTGTGCCAACTTCCTCTGCATAGGGCCTACTCTTTACGATGACTAAAAGAAGACTAACGGGACGTTCTAAGAAGAAGCGACTGGCTTCAGCCCGTCAAAAGCAACCAAAGACGATTTCTGAAGATGATCCTAGGTCAGTAAACGTGTAATGAATAGTAAGGCCTACAAAGTGATGACTGATGAGCAAACTTGTGATAAATGCACATACCCTCACCCAGTGAAGAAGTAATGCCTTGGCCAGCGCCAGTCCTACAGAAGGTTTTTTTTTCTAATAATTTATTTTTTGGTTGATGTTTTTCTAGTTTGTGTGTCTCTTTATCTGTTTGTTTGTTTGTTTCTAGTTGTTGTTTTTTTGTGCTGATGTTTTCTAGTTTGTTTGTATCAGCACATATATATATATCCTATTTACAAGAGGTTGTCTGATGTTCAGCTCATGAGACGATGTGAGCTCGGGGGTACTCAGAATGCAACGAATCATTGCACAGTGCCATCTGGAGCAAGTGCAGTAAGGACAAGTTCTGCTCGAGAAGGACTGGGCATATGAGAGTTGTGGCTGCTATTGCCAATTTCAATTTTGGACCTGTACGGGACATAGGTTAAAAAATACATGTATGTATGGATTGCTCACGGGTCCAGCTGCTGTTCGCCTGGCAAGGCAAAGGCAGGAGAAGCGTTTGAGTGATTGCAAATATGACGTGGCCCAGAAATTGTCAGAGAGATGGAAGAAAAGGAGGGAGGCACGACAGAGAAGGTTGGAGGAGTTTGAGGAGACAGAGGGAGGTCCCTCATATGGTCCGGGGATTGCCTACGTAGATAAAAGTATGTGAATTTCAGTCGATAATCTTTATCGTCAATGATCTCAAAATGACAGTTTTCATCACTTTATCCCTTCGATCTTACTTTTTTCTGGTCCAATATACATGAAATTTTGCATAGCAACTCTCCATTCCTCTGTTTTGAGAATGTCACGGGTATTTTTCGATATCTTGTGTTGTTTATCTTTTATGAATTTTTAAAGTTGAAAATTCTCAAAATTTTCAGGGTTTTTTCATGACAATTTTTCAAAATTATAAAAAAAAAAATATCCAAAAAATCAAACAAAACCCATGACATTCTATTTTAAATAAAGTGATCTTTCAAATAAAAAAAAAACAGCATCATACCATCTTAAGCATAACTTTGAACCCTTCGATCTGGAGAACAAAAGATGATAGGATGCTGGGGTTTTTATGTTATGCATATTTTCCAATATGGCGGCCAAACAATTGGCGTTTCCATAGCAACGGAGGGAGGAAAATGCAAAACACCCCCGTTTATCTTCCTCCCTAGTCATATCTGACCCAT
>JAWQUT010000491.1:13159-24454 GCA_033807755.1 Ellobium chinense
AAAAAATTCAAATGCTTTGCACATGGCTATAAAGTAGTCTAGGCCAAGTGAGGCCTCTACACTGCGAAAATATGCCACTCAGTACAGCCCATTTATCATTACTTTACTTTGCAGCTCTGTTTTCCCTTCACAGAGCTTGTTTACCAATAACTAGTCTACATTTATGTTTTAAGCACTATTCATTCATTCACGCGCTCAAGCCTAAAGTACCGGAATCTTTGCCGTGGATGGCTGAATCGGAATGATCAGTGGCCGTAGGCATAATCGTTACGTTAGATAACGCACTGCGGTAACCACGGGAAACTCCCAAAACATTTTAAGCAGTGTTCACTGTGGTAAACGCAGTACATTAACTAACGTATGGATTATGGCTGCATACGGCCACAGACCATGCACATGAAAGCGAATACATGGACCAGGTCACACCTCTACACTCTTTGGTCAGGTGCAAATGAAAACTGAAAGTGAACATGAAGCCAACACAGGAGTGTATGAATCAGCGTGTACCAAAGACCGTGTTTATGTGCGTGGTGAGTGTCGCACACCTATATAATCATGGGCAGTCAAAATAACATTAGGCCTAGGGGAGAGACAAACGAGATTTATAAGCTAGACAGATCATCACCATTCACCACGTGTAAAAGAAATATGAACACAAAGTTCACAAGTGAAAAATAAGAGATGAAGCCTCTTGCAAGAATGAGAGTTGGGCTGATTCAGTGACGTAAAATTAGCGGTCAGCTTCTCGGAACTTTCATTTGAATTTGAGAGTATAGGCAATTATTATTGTGAATTTGGCTGTTTTCTCTAGTATAAAAGAATAAGTCTTGTATACTTTCTCTTCTATCTAACGATTTGTTTGGTCTTGTACATATTTGGTTTCTGACACAGACAGACAGACAGACAGACATACGGACGGAAGGACGAACGGACGGACAGACAGACAGACAGATTTCTAGCGCGCGGTCCCATCAAAATGCAAGACCTTGGATGGATAGTCCATCTTGGTCTTCCCTATAATCCACCATGACTTCTTACAAACCAGTTGCACTTGTGACTGCTCAGCGTGTTTCCACGTGCATGTAGGTCTATCCCCTCCTGCTCCCCTCGCTTCGAAACCTTTTTTCAATGGTCCAACCACTCCAAATTTCTTGTGTGACAGGTGTAAATATGAAAATGAAAACACGACTTTATTTACCCCGTAGGAAAATTGTTTTACAACGTCATACAATGTTATACATCTCATTCATAATACAAACACATAACATGACATATTGATTGCATAGTCAGCCTCCTGATCTTAGAAAAAGACGTGTACATTGTGAACTCTGTTCGCTAACTCGGCAGCCAATCAAACTGCGATCTCCTGGACGTATAAAAGCTGGGAAGTGAGCTGAAGTGAATAATTTATACTGTTGGTCACGATCTAAAACGAAGGTAAGCAACAACTATATAGGTATGAAGATGCCAATGTATTCTGCACTGTTGGCTATATTAAGTTTTACACCTCTCATTAACTTATCCTGGGGCGCCGTTTCAAAATACTTTCCAAATATGTTGTTTAGCTCTTCTCCAAATTTTGACACCAAGAAAAATGCACCTGAACCAGTTAGATTTTGAGAACTTAGGCAGCGAAGCAGACAACCTAATATTTTAGGCCTTTTCACTCAGTAAACAGGGTAACCTTACTCACCTAGCAACAATCACAAATTTTATACCTGAGTGACTAAACCTCACCTATTCTGAGTCTACACATATATTTGCGCCTATCTAAGCCTTTGAAATTAAAATTCAACCCCTTACCCCCTCCCCATGGCCAATTTTCTGATTTTATAGGGATCACTTAAAATCATTATTTTTATGCCAGGTGCTTTTGGCATCTTCATACCTATACGTTTTCTGCACTGAGGTGACAGTCGACATTCAGTTCAGTTCAGACCTGACTTCTTGTTTCATGAGATTATTTTTCTTTGTTCATCATTTGTTAGAATTTCAGACGACTTTTAAATAGCACTAGGTCAACACTCATGGTGAAATTTATAATGACCTTTTTTTTGATAAAAATGTTTTTTTTGTTGGGTTTTTTTTTTGTGGGGGGGGGTTGCCTGTAAAATTTTACCGGGAATAAAGAGGCTTTTTACAGAAATTATCTACAGAAAACCAGTGTCTGTTGTCGGAAGGATTTTCACATGTGGACCTCACATTATTCCTGGCGCGGCCCGTACCAATGAACACACTAAATACGGATCATTTTGATGGGGCTGATATATAAGAGGGCTTGGTTGTATAGGGGGATCCACATGGAAAAAAAAATGGTCGTTTTCTAATCTTGAAATCTCGTTTTTTCCTACATTTTGTAGGATGGCACCTATATGGAAATCCTTCCCTGCTGTCTTGTCTTGATAAAATCAAGGCATGCTTTGCTCAGATTTTTACGAGTGAGAAGTCCTAGGTTGTTTACTTCTTCCTCTAAATGAGTTATGTGGACAAGCTATATTAGATATTTCACTTTTCATTTCACAGGTTGTTTTCACCCAGAGCTACTAGAGAAGTTTCAACAGTCCAGATTGTTTTCACCCAGAGCTACTAGAGAAGTTTCAACAGTCCAGAATGGGAAACCTGATTACTTCAGCTCGGAAGAAAGTGGGTATGTAGTAGTTTACTTTTTATCCGTGTCAGTCAAACCAGGGTTGCCACAGAATAAGAAAAACTAGAAATACCATAAACGTTATCGCCATTTAAAGGTCTGGACAATAACTGCAATCAACAAAAATAGGCAGTTCTTGTGGAAAACATTGGGTGTTGTGATTCATCATATTGTTTGGAATTGTTATATTAATGTGCTTCAACCAGAGTGAAAAACTGGTGTAAACCTGATATTTCACACAATAGCAACTTGCTGTTATTTTAATTACACCAAGATTTTCAATGAAAAAAAAAATGGACCACCCGGAAATATCATAGAAAAGAAAAAAATTAAGATTCTGTGGCAAGCATGGATGCTCATTTAGGGAGGAATTCCATATGTGTGCCAGAAAGATTTCCGCATGCAACACACCGAACCCACAACATACCGTAACCCTAACCCTAACTCTAACCGTAAACCTAAACCTGACCCTGGGTTGTGCCATGAAAATAGTAAGTTCCGAAACTTAGCACTGTTGCTGATGCTATGTAAATTTTTCACGAATTCGAAAACTGAGCTGAAACCCTTGTGTTGTGAGGGATAGACCAATTATTGCAAATGCCAGTTTTCTGAAATTATTCTGGCATACACATTTAAAATGCTCGATATATATCCAGAGTTTTGATGTTTGCCTGTTTTATCATTAATCATGTTGAAATTGAGCAGTGCCAGAAAGTAAAGGCAGTAGGACTAGGAGGAAGCAAATTTATTATGGTGTAGTCAGTCTAACAAGCCAAATGATGCTAAGTAAGAGCAGATATCAGAACCCTGTTTCTCTTCTCAAGAAACGACATGTGAAACGGACTTTTTTGTCACACACTGCCAGCAATGAAAAGTATATCAGTCCAGTTTTATGGCATTGAGATAATAGCAAATGCCAAGAAGGTGATGGAGCAGTGAGGAAAGAAAGAAAGCAAACTTAAATCTAATCATTTTCAGAAAATTCAGAAATTTTTTTCTTCTGGTCTCACTTTTTTATGCGCTAATCTGAAAAAGATAAGGATTCTTCTTTTATCCTCCAACTGTTTGTGTACAAACTGTTGTTTAATGATAGGAAGTAGAGGGTGTGCACTGCATTCGTGTTTACTAGATACATGCAGTGTACATATATGCATATCAAATTCCCACATCGGTTTGAACATTGTGTCTCATTACTGTTAGAGGACAAATTGCCTGACTGCACCTCCAGGGTACATATCTGTTTCATGTGCCCACTTTGTTTGCCTAGATGGAGAACCAACTTTATCTTAAAAATAGCCATCATCATACTGTGTATGTGTGCAAATCTCCAACATACCACCCTCAAAATGTCCCCACACAATGTTGATACCCTAGTAATGGGAGGATTTCCATATGTGGTAACTGGCGATAAGGAGTTGCGCTCGCTTCGACTGATGCTCCTGTCTCGATGGGCATTAGTGTTAGGGTTAAGGGTAGGGTTAGGGTTAGGGGGTAGGGTTAGCGTTAGGGTTGTATTAGTATGTTATTCGGAATTAAGGTACTGACCGTAGTTGTAGGAGTTACCACATATGGAAATCCTTCCCTAGTAATTTCCTGTGTCAGTGACTTTGCCTCTATTCTTGTGATTTCTTGAATCTATGGTACGGTAACCAAAGCAGTGATCATAAAAGATCAAAGAAATTAGCTGCCTTTAAAGGGACCACAATTAAATCTTGTGTGACAGCCAATGCCCATGGAATATTTTGACTGCACGCTAAAAAAATGAAGGTGCTGGATTATAGCGTTTTTTAGAAATTTGGCAAATTATATTTGGTCATATTTGCCAAATGAGCAATAGAATTCTGCTGCTTGTTTAAGATTTAATGGTCAGGAACATAGTAGATTTCTTTGGGACTAAGATGGCCAGCGTTCTCTCGTGAAGTTTTTTCTATACCAAACACTGACCACTTCCTTCTCTTACCTTCGACAAAATTGGTTTAGCTTTTGTGAGTTTTCTAGAATTTCAGGAGCCAGATTGACAGTGATAAAGTCTTTGTTAATTTTCTAGAGATGGCCTTAAAGTAGAAACAAATGAACAGTGGCAACTGCACTAAAAAAAATTTCATGGCATAATTCTATTTGGCATGCGTTCCTACATCAAATATACTACACAAGTTACAAAAAAAGTTTCTTTTTTTACTCCCTGATGTATCCTAGCTAGATCTAAAGTCGTTTTATATTGTCTTTTTTTTTTCTCTGATACTACAGAAGTACTATTTCAATTTACTTTGCTAGATCCATAGGAATTCTCGTTACTTTCAAAAAGGGGAGTGTGGGGGNGGGGGGGGGGGGGGGGGGGGGGGGGGATCTCCCTCAACTCACATGACCTGGAGAAAGCACTGCAGCCTTGCATTAATAAATAATATGGGATAATTCTACTTTGAGATAATGCGTTCCTACATCAAATATACCACAAAAGCTACAGAGGTTTTCTCTTGCTTCATCATGTATCCTAGCNTCCTCTCCTTCAACTCATATGACCCGGAGAAAACACTGCAGCCTTGCTATCAATGACCATTGCCAAATTTTGTGGAGATCAAGATTGTTGAATTTATCTTCCATTTTTTTTTGAGCCATACAGTACAGTAATAGAGGATAAATTATGGTTATGGTAGTAATAAAGAACATAAGACAAATTTTGATTATTATTCATATTTTCACTAACTTTTTCAACCAGGAAGTAATCACCATTTTATCAATGCCGTACTTAAACACAGGACATGGGAATTGGTTGGGAGTATATATTTAGGGACTTGATGGGAGTCCAGGCGTTATCGCTGAACTCAGAAGTGCTTAAGAAAAAAGTTAACACAGCCAAATATGTTGCCATAGTAAATTTTTAGTGTGAATTTGCCTCATTGGCTTGTCACTTTGGGTACCCTGGCTAAGTAGTGTGAACTCTGCATTTTTATGTTTGTACTGCTAACTGGAGAACTTTTTTATTACTATTATTTGTCATTTTCTTTAGCACCAAGTTTCAAACTCTCTGCTTGATGGTTTTCTTACGAATATATGAGCTCAGATGTTTGGAGTAATTCAGAGTGATATTACAGAAATGCTGATAAAATATCTTCCATTATGTACTAAGATTGCCAACTGGCAACTCTTCTTCACTCTAATATTTGAATAAGGGTGCTTAATCAGTTGTGTTGCCTTTATTTATTAGTTTACTAGTAAGCCTGTTAAAAGCTTTTGATCCTTTTTTTTTTTTTTGCGGTAATAATTCCACAAGTAGAGCTCGTTTTGCATAACTTACTTCCTGCAAAAATTAGATCCTCATGAAATACAAAAAACATTACAATATTTACAAGAAACTGAATGGCCAGGGCTTAAAGGGTTAAGGGTTGTCTTGTCTTGATAATGTGTTTACATATTTCTTGAATTTTCATTGAGTAATTCCATCATGGCCATAGTGTAAGTGCTTTTGGGAAAGCATTTCAATTTCATTCACATTTCTTCAATCCACCTGTCTATAAAATAGGTAACCAGTTCTAGGCAGTGAAGATATTGTCAGAATGTTATTTATGAGCGCCTGTAAATGGCAGTGACACTGTATATCCCCCATAGAATTATGAATGGTTTTGAGTGATCTGGCCTGCTGGGGGAATAATTTGGAATGGCATGAAAGGGCCCTGGCCTGGAATTGAGACTTGTAAACCTCATTATTATATTTTATTATATTTTGTTATAGTAACTTTTGTAATGTTTTGTTTCCTTTATTTCTACAGAGAGAGAGATTAAGCGAGTCAATGACCAGAGAACGGCACCAGTGCCGAAAATTCCACTGGAAGTCGCACCAGTGTCATCCATTGCATACACAATCAGCAGTTTATATACAACAGCAAAGTTTGATTTTGTGGAGCCTGAATCAGGCCTGTCTGGACCCTATCATCCATTAGCTTTCTCACCAGACTCAAGCCCGAGCCACTTGGTAGCTGACAGGCAGCCCAGATATCGCCTAGAGCCATCTAGCCCAGTTCCCAGGAATCATGTTCCTCCAAAATGCCAAATCCTGGGATCAGAAAAGCCACCACCTCTCCATCGTCTGAAGGAAACTTTGGTGGAAAAGTCTGCTGCACTTTTTGATCCAGATGTGGACTGTGACAATGAGCCAGAGTATATCAGTCTAGAATTTAGAATGCAAACTCTGCTACAGTGTGGGTCAGAGACAGATGAAAATGGACGTAGTGAATCAGAAGGCGAGATGGATTTTAAAGACAGTGAATCAGGAGGTGAAATGGGTTCTGAATCATATACACTCCCTTCCTCTACACCAACAGCAGCTCACAAGTCCTTTTTTCAGCCCATTCCACACTCTGAGCAGAAAGCAGTGGACTGGTATCCCATCAGTTTTATCGTGCTGTCTCATATGCAGCTTCCTCAACTCCACATGTGGCTATCCATCCATCACACACCCATTCCTTTAGAACAGTCACTGCCACCTGATGTCTGTCCCATTCATGTGGGCATTAATTGTCATCTAACAATGGGAATTTGGACAACCATGGACAACCCAGAAATGCCTTTGCCCCCATCTTCATCTTACATTGATTCTCGATTTTTTGTGCAAACACATGAATCGCTACCTCAGGCTCAAATGAACAGTGGTGGACCTTATAATGTTGAAGACAAAGACCGGAAATTGAATTGGAATAGGAGCAGCGGAGGAGTAGGAGAGCAGTTTTACAGCCGAAATTCATATTTTCTGCTTCCTGACTCAGTGTGTCCCACGCTGCCTCATAACAAGAGGCACATGCAACAAGGGAAAGTGCTGTCTAGTGACAAATGGCCAGGCATGTTCCCTATGTCAACAGTGAACCAGGATTCCAAGCAAAAGACCCACTCTTTGAAGTATTGTATTTATGAAGACATGTGGGACCAAAAGGAAAAGAGGAAGGTAAGGATACCCTTTTCATGTTTTTATTAGTGTCCAAAGTATTGTTACAGTTCTCAAGACCAATAAATATCAGATTTAAAAGTCATCTATCCAGTGCAGGTTAATACCAGCTCATGCATCTTCACATTATCATCACTTAAGCAGGTCATTCAAGAACTTTCTCAAATCCTTGAAACCATACAAGACCCTGGCCTAACATCTAACCCATGACTTTTAGACCATTATTCTAATACTGCAGTCTGGCTAGGCTGCTTCATTACTTATCATAACCCAGATGTCTCTTGATTGTTTTATAGAAATGTGCTTGAAACTACAAGTATTTATCAAGAAATTTGAATTGCAAAGTTGTACACGCAAAAAATATCATGTGGCTTTTCTTACATCTGCTACTAACTTGTTATACTTTGTGGGAATCTGATATTCATCTTGTCTTCATCATGTATTTGTGTGTGGCCAAAACATAGGTCCATTTCAAATTTCAGTTACAGAGTTTCAAGCGTATTAGGTAAAAAAAACTATTAGATTCACACATGCCTGGAGAAAAAAAGATGAAAGCTTTTTGCAAACAAGCCTGTATTTTGACAAATTTCAGTTAGTCTTATCTCGACAATATAGTAAGTGTCTTTGTACCTGGAAAATATACTTAATAATAATATTTATTGATGATGTGGTTTATAAGCTTCATAACCAGGCTAGTGCCTGCTCACGTGACTTCACACTATCATTACCCCAGCAGACCTGATCACTCTAGAACTTTCTCAGCTCCCTGAGGGGCATACAGTGATACTGCCATTTACAGGTGCTGATCACTGGCAATATCTTCCACTGCTTACAGCCGGGTACCCATTTTACAGATGGGTGGACTGAAGAAAATGACTGAAATGCTTTCCTAAGGCACTTACAACATGACCATGGTCAGGAATCTTTAGTTCAGTAATGAAACTATAGAAATAAATCCATTTGCCTGAGAAATTCATACTTGAAAGTGGGGCAGCAGGATTTCACAGTTAAATTTTGTCACTTGCCATTGTCCTTACCTTGCATACCAAACTCTGCCCTAACCACCCAGCGTTCACTCATGACCCTGCTTTACCTTCACCCATGCACCTTCTTACTTTGTGAGATGACAGTGTATTAGTTTGTTAACCATAGGTTCTAAGATCACCTTGAAATGGTCTTAGCTAAATCAAATCTCTCTTCTCTTTTCACAGGAGATGTTTTGTGCGATAATCCTCCAGCTTTGTGTATGGGCATAGAGGGGGAGGGCATCATCCCTAATCGTGCCCTCTCCCTAACTTCACTTGATCATCCCACCCTTTCATCTGAATTTCAGCAAACTTTATAATGAGGTATGCTGAGCCTAATCTTTAATCCTATTTATTTGGAAGACTTGTTGAATATGAATATTGTTAAATAAGATTAAAGAGTTTTGAGTTACTTTTGTACTTATGTTTTGTGTATATTATATGTATGAATGTCATTGTTTTCACTGTATTGGGAATTTCACAATTGAAAAAGTCTGCTCCATCTTTTAAGATGATGTATAAGTATCATGCATGTTTACATAATATAGAACATATTTCCATAAAATGAGATTTGGAGAAGGTTGAGTTTTGTACCTTTTTTTTTTTTAAGTGGCATAAAGGAACATAATTTCTCATAAAAGTATGTCCTCTTGGTTTTCTCCTAAGTTTTGGCGTTTCAGTTTTAAACATGTTATCAGCACTAGCCTAAAGTGGAACCAAATACAAAAAGTTGCAATAGATCTGATTTTTGGAATGGGACACTACACTCTAACATTGATGATATATAATTTGTGTTATATATTCATTTGAAATAACTTTGCAAGTGTCGTTGGATAATGCATAGAGTTCTTCCTCTTTCAGAATGGAGATTTTCCACACATAGTCTGAACTGCACCACAGTAGACCGAGATACAACCATGGAAGTTTGGACATTTATTCTTCCATTCCATCTACAGCATGGCACCACAGCTCAGTGAGATGTACTGCAAAAATTATCTACCTGTGTTTAGCTTGCTGACAATTAAGTTAATGCAGAGATCTTGGCCGACACGGTGGCCAAAAATGGTGCGCTAATCTTGTACCTGTAGCGTGAAAGGTGGAGGATTTAAAATCCTCCCAGCAGCAAATTTGTCCTATTTTTATAATGTTATATGTGTGTTATGCTATTTGGTAAGCACTTGATTATGATCCTTCCAGATTTTGTTGGCTTAGAACTTTTTTTTCTGGTAAATGGCCACATGTGAATTATTGTTGGAATATGATATGATAAATCAATGCAGTTAAATGTCAGTTTGTTTTTGTCCTGTACATGTTGAGCTCGTGGGAGGTTGGCGGGAGCTTTGGTGTGGCCTCTCCCTATAAACAGATTGCGGGGGCCTCACATAGCATACCACTCATAGATAGCTCTGCTTGCCCTCAAAGACTTATATCTTCATGAATTATGCTTATAGCTTGGGCAAATTTGTATGTAACAGATAGCTTTGATTCATATGAAGCCCGGGGTTAACTGCTCATGTTAAGCTGGTAATTTGGGCAAGTTTATACCTTATAAAGCATTGTTCATGGTTGCCATCATCTTGATGAGTTCAGCTGATAGATTCAATGAGTGTGCATCATACAGTTAGCTTAGATTCCAACTGCAGCCAGAAAGTGAAGCTGGTGGTTGGGGCAAGTTTTCACCTTATGGATGAAATTGCACATGATTGCCATCAGGGTTTAACATCATGATGAGTTGAACCTCTTAATCTATGAGAGTTTGCACCTTATAGCTAGTCTAGCTCTGATCATAAGCCAGGAGTAAGTTTCTCTAAGTAAAATTGGTAGCATGGGCAAGTTTGAGCAGGACTGGTATAGGCCCTAGCACCTGTTTATAGGGAGCTTTCTTTTGTGGTGTCTCATTTTTTTTTAAATGTCTTTTTCAGTGGCGTGCTCTTTCTATTTCTCTAATCTCATCTCTTCTTTTGTTGTTAGTTTTTGTTTTTTTAATGTCTGAGTGAAAGTTGAGTGTATGATTGCCAATTTTAGGATGTTTTCTTTATGTTATTGTGGAGTATACGATAGGTTGTCATAAACTTTGATTCAAGCTTCTTGTAAATGGACTGGAGATCTTGCATAGTATGCCACTTTGAAGATGAATGTTTCTTTGTTGTCAGCAGCAGATCAATATCTTGTCAAGCTCCAGTAGTATTTCTTACTGAGGGGACCACCCATCAGTTTTCCCCCTTCATATAGGGAAGAGCTGAGAACATGAAGATGAATCTTTCTTTGTTGGCAGCAGCAGGCCAACATCTTGTTCAGCTCCAGCAGTGTTTCTTACTGAGGGGACCACCCATCAGTTTTTCCCCTTCATATAGGAAAGAGCTAAGAAGATGAAGATAAATGTTTCTTTGCTGGTAGCAGCAGGCCAACATCTTATCAGGCTCCAGCAGTATTTCTTACTGAGGGGGACCATCCATCAGTTTCCCCCCTTTATATAGGGAAGAGCTGAGAAGAAATTGAAGAATAATATATAATGATAACTTTGATTACTGTTTCACACATTTGGAGTTTTTTTTTTCAGTTGATTTGAGCTCTTGGTTTAGAGGAGAAATTTCAGCAGGAGCTTGTGTAACATTGGCTTCTAGAACAGAGCCAGTTGTATCTGATAACCAGTTCTGACTGAAGCAGCTTGCTATATTCATACAGAA
>JAWQUT010000491.1:24747-34983 GCA_033807755.1 Ellobium chinense
GGTTGGAAAAATTAGGGCTTGTAATTTATTATTATAACTTTTACTAGCTTTACTGAATAGTTGGGTTAAGACCTGACATGTGATAATTTCCAAAAACTACTATTAGCCCTGGCTTACTTTTCTGCATTATTTCTAATTTTGAAAGAACTCTTAAGACTCTTTCATGTACACTTGTTTTTTTTTGGTGTTTTTTATATTTTTTTTTGGTAGATTGTTCCTTATTTAAATTGTAAGATTTTTTTTTCTTCATGAGATAACTAGAGCATCTATTTTAAAGAATGTCTACTGTATAAAGCATTAACTGGCATGTGGCATTTAGGGCAGTTGCTGGGAGTATCAGCACCTATGAATTCAACTTGAGATGAGTTTTTGTAAAGCTTATGATGAAAGTGAAAATTCCAGATCTGTGCAGCATGAATTTTAAGAGCCTGACAAATTATGCGTAAACTTAGATGGAAAAGAGGTAGTTTGGCTTCAGATGAGGATGGTAAGATGTTACATGTTAAGGGAATGAGCATGGCCTTTAGTGAAGTAAGCCCCTCTGGCCATCACAAAAAGACAGAATTGAAATGAAGAGACCAGATGCAAGCTGTTTTTAATGTTTTCACTAACCCGTCAGCATTTGCCTCCTTACTTCTTTCCTGGGATCTGACTGGAATATTGTCAGAATAGAAATTAGGTAGTGCTGATTAGTCTGTATATTTGTACATTTGTATATTTGTAAATACCCTTTGTAAATATTTTGCCTTGCGTCTGGCCCCTTTATTTAGTCCTATTAATCAGTATTATTCCTGCAGGATAAATGAGCTCACGTATTTTACACTTTCACTAATGTATATAGTTATCTCCACAGAGGCCGGCCATCTTGTATTTTTGTGATGATCAGTAGCTTAGGAGTACTTCACTTATCGGCCATGCTGTAACTTTTTGAGTTTTCATAAGTTTGGGCTCTGTCTGAAGCTGGAATTATATTTTTTCAGTAGCTGCAAGATTTGGAATTAGTGCTGTTTTTACAGCCTCCTATTCATGGTATCTTTAAGCATCAGGTGACTTTGAACTCATCCATTTTCAATATTGGGTATTTGCCAAGTGCCACATTGTCAGTTATCCCGCTATTGTGCACAGTATCAGTAGTTTATCCATAATGGTGATTGAATTTTTTTCAGAGCTAAGGTTATGTTATTGGAAATAGTTCAGTAGTTAAGTATCTTTTATCACACGTACAGGTCCTATGCTTACTATCCAAAGCTTCTAAATTGTACTGATGAGTTTTGGGTTGGGAGCAGAGTGGTGTAGGGCAGGTAATTTTTTTTGTCTACTCCAGTGGGTTCATCTTAATTTCTTTGGTGCAGATTACATTTATTGAGGGGGAATGGGGAGGGGGCGAGGAGACAGGAAGGGTGTATAATGAACAAGAGGTGCACTTTTGCACATTGAATGCTTTTGGTTGAACCTTTTTAAACTATACATGTTTAGCCCTACTGTGAACTGATTTTAAAAACTTTACTCTCATTAAACGATAAATTTTACACAGTGTATCCCATTCATAGCAGACATTCGATCAAACTGGACTTTTGTGATCAGTGAGAAATTATTCTCTTTACATCTTTACATTTTGGCCTGTATGCAAATTTTCACTTGGGCTCATGTTTTCATGTGCTGTACCTGATAAATTTGGCCACCCATGCGACAGTTTCTTCTTATTAGATCAGGTTTTGATACGAAATTTTACAGGAAAGATACCAAAAAAAAGGTGAAGAAAAATGTTGAAAGAGAATGTAAAGGCCTCATTGTGTGTTGAGCAGGAATCTGTGATAATTTGGTTTAAGCAACATTACGAGTTGACTGTGTATCAATACTACAGTACAGGATCCTCAACAGTGCCATAAGATTTTTTACACCTAGTTAAATTCAAGAGTCCCACGTCACACTGTACGGATGGTTGAACCATTTTGGTATATTGTCTTATGGATAGTTGGAAGATCTTTATATGAATAGTTGGCACATCTTGTTGGATGTATGGTTGGAATATTTGTTACCAGTGGGAATCTCCCGTTCTCTTCACAACTTCAGTATATAGCCCTTATGACAAAATTATTGAGCATACCCTGCCTTGAGGATGTTTGATGAGTGCATGTGATCATTTTGTTGTCTGTTTTTTGTGTCTTACTTCTCCTTCTTTCTCCTTTTCGTTTCATTACTATCCCATCTCAGAGTATGATATCAGTGTACCTATAATACTTGCCACATCTTGTGAAAGAGTTGATTCTCTGCATTTATTGCCAAAATTTTCAGTGAGCTTAAAAGTGATGTATAGTGCTACAAGTGTGTGCATGCTCTCATGGAAATTTATTAATGCATCAGTAGCAGTATGTAGTGACCTGTGCCCAAAGATGCCTGTTACACATATATGGACAACACAGAGAATACATTAAGATGTTTGTGCCATAATCGACCTGCCTTTTGCTGACCTCGACCTTCTGGGAGATAAGGATCCTATTCATGGCATTCTTACTGTAGCATGTTAATTGCATTTCCAATGGTCAGTCACCTAAGCTGGTTTGGAGCAATATTCCCCAGGTCATAGAATTAAGACACTCTCTGAGATATGGAGGCACGGCTGTATTTTGATATTATGGCATAAGAGTAAATAGCGACATGAGTGAAAGACACTGTTTGTTCTTATTGAGAGCATTAATCATACCCTGCTACAGTAGATATTTTCTTTACAAAGGCAGTGCTGAACATGGCTCTGAGATGGGTTTTAATTCTGCTTTTCCTTAATGTCAGTACTTGCTATGTGGACTGATATTTAGGGAAAAGTGTTCAGATGCTGTTTTATTACATTCAACTGACAGGCTGAGTTTTTATTTTATTGTATGCATTTGAACTTTTATGTTGCTGGTGTACAGCTTTTAAAAGTTGTATTTAGAGCTCGAGTTATCAAGTGTTTAAATGGGTCAGAATAGTGAAACTCGTACCATGTATTTAGAACAGGATCCCAAGCAATCTAGTAAAGAAAAGAAAATCATAGAATAAGACTACTTACGGTATGTTTTCAGTGCCTAACTTGGGAAGAAAAAAATGACCAAAAAGTGTAAATACCATTAGATATAAGTTATAAGCTGAGTCTCATTCTGCATGGGAGTGGAGAGTATTGATTCCATTTTTGAATTGATCAGATTTGTCATGGCTTTAAGCAGTGCCGGAATTGCAGTTAGCTGTATTGAATGGCCCCCCCCCCTCCCAAATCACCATATTATGATGCCACATTATTCAAAGATAAAATGCCTTTTAGATGTCTCCCAACATGCTATGCCTTTTGTGTATGCTGGGCAACACTTGGAATCACAATGTAGTTTACATGTATGACTAGTAAGGTGGACGTTGAATGACACAGCTCTCTCAAGAGAACCTATGTGTGTTTCTGTAATGTTTATAGATGCCATACCATGCTGATGTGGTTCTGAAAATTGGGAGATAACTTGCAAATATAATTGAAACTGCTTTTGAATACATGTATGAAGTGGCTATTCCAGCTGTATGGCCTTGTGGGTGTAATGTAGTACATTATTAATGACAAAAGTCCTTGGCAAGCTTGATTTTCAGATGATACTGGGAGAAAATGGGGAGAATGTGACAGACATAGGACATGAACATTGTATTACTAGCTACATTTGGACTGTTATGGAAGCTAATTTGGTGAAACAGCAGAATGAAATTTATGATTGTTCATTCACATTTGATGTTAATGCATTCTGGATTTAAGATTTAGCAGGAAATTTTAATTTTATATTTTTTATGTGCCTTCTTTATTCTCTTACTTCATCTGTTTGGAAAAGACTACTTAGATATGCACCTACAGAAGACCAGTCTATATAGGATGAATAAAGGTGTGTGCAGTTTGGGTGATAGATGACATTTCTGTCATAAGGTATCTTTAATTCAGCTTCTATCTTAAGTCTATACAAAATGCTAAATCCTATGCCATGCACTTTTTTCCTGTCATCTAGTCCTGGTTAACAAGGTCAGTCCAACATGGGAATTTGTTCATAGAGAAGTAAGCCCTCTGCATTTTTATACAGTCAGTTTGTCTTATACAACCTCGCAGTTGGCTCTCTCAATCACTATATTCCATTTTTATCCATTTCCTTTTCACATGTGCAGCTTTGCAGAATCTTGTTTTTACATTTGCATCACTGGGGTCTGCATGTCATTTAAATTTAATGTGGCTAAGCTCTTCTGATTTTTTGATTATAGAATGAAACCCACTTTAAATTATTATTTCTGCATTACACTTTAATTTTTCACGTTTTGCTCTTGATCTGGATGTTGTTTAACGCTTTTGATTACAGAATAAAATATCTTTTTTTTTTGAAATGCTAAATTTAGTGCCCATGTCAGTTTTGTTAAGTCAACTCTCTTGGAGTGGGGGCTTAAAGAGAGGTGGTTTCACAGAATAACACTGGGTCTAAAACACTAACAGTGCTGCAGCCGGTTCTCATGGTAATGTCTCCATCGTTGTCTGTGGTCAGCTGTCTGGCCCCTGTTTTAGATGGCTGTCTGCAGAGAAGGATGTTGACATGATATGAGTAATGACTGCAACACTTTCTCTTATACGTGGTGGATCCCAACTATTTGGATCTTTTTAGTCAGTCTACTGTTGCCTAAATGATGTTTTCACCCAAGTTTACAGCATCCACTGAGCTTTTAAAAAATTAAGCGTGAAACGTTGTTTTCCCTTTGAGTTTTGGAGAATGAATTTTCAGGGAAAAGTGACATAATGTAAAGGTCATCATTATCAGTAGAGATTCATTTCCATCTAAGACTTTTCATTGCATATTAAAACGAGAGGGTTCACGCCATTGCACTGAAACCTGCAGTGATGTTCACACATTTCTGGTTTTGATCCATTTCCTTTTAGTGGTTTGTATACAGATCTGGTGGAAAATTTCAGGATGTTGGTAAATGTGATCAAAAATGTGTAACTTGCAGACCCACTTATGTAAGACGTAGACATTATTAAAAAGTTGACTTGCTGGCAGTATATTTATTTCTTGATTCTAGGTAATCTGCTATATGTCATATTGCTAGAAAAGGCTGACAGCAATATTCGTGACGTATTTAAGCTTAGCCCACATGTATTTTTAAATACTGTACCGTTTCCCTGCACTTTCTTTGCTTATTCTATTGCTACCAGTTATTAGATGTGGTCTACCTTTCTGATTCACAAGAATTTACTGTGGTGATATTTCTCGCAAATGGGGAATAGAAAATGTGCTTGGAATTTCTAAAGGCACTGGAATGAAAGAGAATCATAACTTCAGCATTTTGGGTGACACTGTTTAAATGTCACTACTATTTGTGTCTTAGAAGGGATGCCTTACATTAGTGATACTGGCCAGAGTGGCAACTGGCTTGGATCTCTTCTAATTGTGAATGCTATAGACTGACAACCACATAATCTTTTGGCCAAAGTTGTAATCTTGCAGTCTGTGGGCCTATTTTGTCAAGATTCAGAGATGGAAGATAACAAAATGTAAAGAATCATTACAATGTAACTATTTAACATCCATGCTTGTATTACTTCATTTGAACTTTTTTGTTATTGTTGTTAATTACTGAAGCTTGTTGGCATTATAGCTCCTTGCTTCTGGATTTTTTTCACAAATCTTTCAGAATTTTTTACAAGTTTGAAAGCAATTTCATTTTTCCTGGACTTTATCTTCTGCATTATGTTGATAGGAATTTTAAGCTGTGCAGAGACACCGCAAAATAGAATGTATTACATGCAGCGTAACAGTTCTTTCTTCCAATCCATAGCTACAGTAAGCACTTTGTTTTCACATTTAATTGCATATTCATGTTAAGCCTCAGTTAAACACACTTCAGTTTGTCAGGGCTATTTTTGGGGGCAAGTTAAATGTATTTTCAAGTATTTGTGCTCATAGTTGACTTAACACATCAGGATCATTAGACCTTCACTAACAACTTTGAACTTAGTATTTGCATTGGAGTTGGTTTTTTTTCTTTGAGGGGTCATCTTTCAGAATTTCCTCATTTACACCTCTCTCTTCTTGTTTGAAATGTTAATGCTGTATATTTATTAAAGTACTTTTCAGTATTTCTAAGTTTGTAATTGTGTATAATTTTCACTGTTTCTTATGTTGGAAAAATGGCCTTCCTCTTTTAATGTTTCTTTAAAATAAATGTATGTGTTAGTTTAATATTGATGAGAGCTTGTCGTCAATATCTATGGATTGAAGCATTCCTAGTGTTGCTTGTGAAAAAAACCATGATTCAGAGATTGAAATTCAGAAAGACTTGAAAGTTGACTGAAACAAAGATCACAGGTCTTTTTATATACTGCTAAACCCTTATATTGGTTGACAGGGTCTAAGAAAAGTAGTTTATGTATAATAGGGTTGCACACTATGAGTATATAGCCTATAGATGCCATGTAGCTTGAATGTTTACAAAAAGGAGGTCTGATTATCTGTAGCTACGCATGTCCAGTGGTGGCTTTCCTTGTATGTATTTGTTGACTTGTTTGGGTCCTGTCAGTGTTTCCATGTTTGTGGTGTTGTTTTGTGCAGGAGTCCCGCCCCACTGGCAAATGCTGTAGTTATGAAAGAGGTCCCTATTAGGGTCGAACCTTCATGGTTGGCACGGCTTGATCATGACTGCTAGACTCATAAACTTCAAGGAAAATCAGACAACGACCAACTTTTTCAGAAATACTTTTGGAGTTGTGGTTATTGAGTGATGAATATCTCATCACATGAAAACTATTCCTATGCCGCATGTAGGCTATACTCATAGTGTGCTTATGTTGTGCAGCTCGATTAACTGATATACTCCACTGGAAATTTCAGGTTAAAGTAGATTATACAGGCCGGAAAGTACAAACTTTCATGTGACATTTGAATAGGAATTTCAAATTTGAAAACTTGCACAAGACCATGCAGATGGGGATCTAGCATCAGTTTAGTCAGGGTGTCTACCCAGCAAGGTCTGATTGTCTGTAGCTGCACATCATCAGCGGTGGCTTTCCTTGTATGTATTCATTGACTTGTTTGGGTCTCGTCCTGTGTTTTTATGTTCTGTAATGTCATTCGATGCAGGAATCTCGCCCCACTGGCAAATGCTGTGGTTATGAAAGAAGTTCCTATCAGGGTCGAACTTTCATGGTTGGCACGGCTTGATCATGACTGCTAGACCCATAAACTTCAAGGAAAATCAGACTGAAACAGGCCTTTTCAGACATTTTGGAGTTCCCATTAAGGAGTGATGAATTTCTCATCACATGAATTCTCTATTCCTATGTCACATTCTGAAGTTTGGATTTCTGTTATCCACAACCGCTCAGCCACCGCATATAAAAAGAATATAGAGTTCCTGTATTCAGACTTTATTTATTTAAAGGCTGATATTTGTTCTGGATTCTAGTGATGATACTCAGGTGTTCTGACATGTCATTTTTTTGAGATTGATATTTATCAAATTAGTTTCTTGCTTCTTTTCGTGTACAACCCTATTAACCGTTTGTAAATACTCCTTTGATAATTTCAGGGTGAAACTGATTATACAGGCAGGAGAGTTCAAAACTTTAAGTGACATTAAATAGAGAATTTCAAATTCATTTTTTTTTGAAAACTTAGTCTAGATGGGAATCTAACTTCAGTGTAGTTTGAATCTTCATAAAAAGGAAGGTCTGATTGTCTGTAGCTGCACATGTCCAGTGGTGGCTTTCCTTGTATGTATTTGTTGACTTGTTTGGATCTTGTCAGTGTTTCCATGTTAGTGGTGTTGTTTCGTGCAGGAGTCCCGCCCCACTGGCAAATGCTGTAGTTATGAAAGAAGTTCCTATCAGGGTCGAACCTTCATGGTTGGCACGGCTTGATCATGACTGCTAGACTCATAAACTTCAAGGAAAATCAGACTAAGAGGCTTTTTCAAAGATGTTTTGGAGTTGTGGATAATGAGTGATGAATTTCTCATCACATGAATTTCTCTATTCCTATGTCACATTCTTAATAAGTTTTGATGATTATTGTCCTTTGTAACCAACTGGTTACCTCATACAAAGAATCAAGGGTGCCAGTTTTCAGACTCCAGGCTTTAAACTTTAACTCCTGAGATTTGTTTTGGATTCCGGTGCTGATACTTAGATGCAGGTTTTAAGTGAACCAATTAAAGACCGGATTGAGGCATTTGAAACATTTCACATCTATTATCAACAGATTTATAAAGGCTAATGCAAGAAAGTCAAGAATTATGAATTGAAGTTTTAAATGTAGGCTAGCCTGAAAAGTCTCAAAACTGTGGATTACATTTACAAAGACGAGTTCAAAATTTATTGACAAGTATAACTGCCCAGTCTTATATATTCTGATGATATGGTTACAGCTGAAACTTGTTCAGTTGAATGTTTGCTTATTGTACTAATATGTCATTATCCGAGAATAAACATGGATATTCATGAAGTCAGTTTCTGGCATCTGTTTAGATGACATACACATAGTGTATGGGACATATATACAGTGTGTAGGAGATACACAAGAGTTTATGGACAGACACACAGTGTACAACCACAGCTTGTATGTTGGTGAGAGAGGGAGAGTGTGTAGATTCAAGGCCGACAAGATGACACTTTCACACAAAAAGCATGTAGGATGACACTTAGTGCTAGAAAGTTTTATTGACTTCTTACATTACATTACCACAGAGGAAAAAATACCAACCAAAGCCACTGGAATAGAACAAAAGAGCATGTTACTGGCAAGGAAATTATAATGCATGAAAAAATAGCACTTACCTACTGTGTAACAGTGAATATCATGACATGGAATAAATAAATTGAAAAGATACTTAAAGCATATTTGCAACATAGATCTATACTGATAATATGCAAGATAATAATAGTAATGGAAGGATGGGTGGGATGATGGTAGGGGATGGGGTCTATCAGAATTGATACAGAATCCACTGAGTCATATTATCTCTGTCTGCAACATTTTAAGATTTTCACAGGATTTCACAATCATCACTTTACCCAGGTTTCCCATGATTAGAACATGATTAGTTCAGACAGTTTACAATGCAGGGATTTAAGATATTTCCAGTCTCAAAACTATGGTTTGGCAAAGTTTTGACAGTCCAAGGGAAGTAATCACTCGCTCGAGTAAGAGCAACATGGTTTCATTATTCAAGGAACAAACAATATCATAGCCTCTGAAATAACAACACGAGGCTAACCTTCCAATATTATCGATTACCTACCCCCAATGCCCAAAAGTTTTCAAATCTCTTTCAAAATAATCACCTCGCCTTCTGATTTGGTCCCAATTGTTTTATTTTCATTAGGCTGGCTTTTGACCGCGTGTCAATACATAAGCCTAACATACTTTAATTTTACAATTATAAGACTCAAAATGTACCTGAAACTTTAAAACTGGATGCTTTGTCTAGAACACAGGTTTTTTTATATGATTTCCGGTGGTCTACTGTACGAGGACGGTCGTGTTTTCCTGCGCTCTGGACAAATTGTGGTTTTCAATATTTTCATTAAGGCGAAACTTTCACAGCAGCCAGAATGCCAGTTGAAGGACTGCCTATAATTGTAGAAACTGTGATTCAAACGATATTAGTGTCCAATGGCCTGTCATCATTCAAGACTGTGGAAAACCCGAACTCTACAATGATCGTCCTGCGATTCGGTGCAGTGGCGGACCACGGTGTGGCCTCACCCACAGCAGAGAGCAGTGATAGTAAGAGTTCTCTGCACACACCCCACCCAAGCGTCGGTACGTGGACCCGAACGTTCCCAAGCCAGCAATTATGAGACCACAGACGTATAGTGTTTCTTTATCTCCAAATCAAGTTGTAAACCATCATTTATTCATCAGTCTTCCACCATCTTATCCAGCCCACCACCATCAACCCCCCCCCNNNTACATTTGTATCAGATGGTCGCAATAGTACATTAAAAAATTTGAAGGTCTTCGTAACGTAGCTACACAAGGTGATAATCATTCATCTGTGACAATAATCAGACAATCTCTCTCTTCCCAACTATCATTATTTTTCTATGTCTATTTCTGCCTCTGCCTTTGTATTTTTTTTTCTCTGTTTTTCTTAATTACAGTATTCCGTTCGCTAAATGTACAAGTTCTGATGGTTGGTTTTGTTTTTTTTTTCACTGATATAATATGCGTAGTCCCAGTATGCGCTGCA
>JAWQUT010000491.1:38798-54828 GCA_033807755.1 Ellobium chinense
TTTTTTTTTTTTTTTTGGTGATTATTTGTGTATCTGTGTGTTCAACGTTGCTATTTTTCTTTGAGAATATTAATACTTTTAGATCATCATCATCAGCAGCAGCATCACCACCACCACACTATAACCAGAGAAAGAAGATGAGAGAAATAGTGAGTAAGTGTGTGCAAGTGTGTGTGTGTGTGTGTATTAAAGAGAGAGTGGGAGAGAGAGAAAGAAAAAGAGAACGAGGGAGAGAAAAACAGAGAGAATGAGAGAGAGAGACAGTCACAGAAAGAGAGAGGAAGAGAGAAAGAGTGAATAAGTGTGTGTGTGTGTGTGTGTGTGTGTGTGTGTGTGTGTGTGTGTGTGTGTGTCTGTCTGTCTGTCTGTCTGCCTGTCTGTCTGTCTGTCTGTCTGTCTGTCTGAGAGATAGAGTGAGAGAGAGAGAAGATGAAGTGTTGCAAAAATTATGGTCTAGGTTTGTGACACCTATTAGAAGGACAAATCACTCATTGTGTACCCCACAATTAATCCGCTAATATATAAAATCCCCTTTTTTGGGGGCCCTGCCAGCCAGTGTTGGGGTGTAGAAATGTGTAAAATGACCTGTGATCTAAATAAAGCATCCAATTTTAAAGTTTCAGATACAATTTGAGCCTTCTAGATAAACAAATAAAATGTGTAGGCCTATGTATTCGCACGCGGTCAAAACCAGCCAAATGAAAAATTGGGGACCAAATCAGNGTTGTTGTTTTTTTTTGCATATTTCTACGCCCTGACATTGGCCGACAGGGTCCCAAAGAAGGGAAATTTTATACATTAGCGGATTAATATGACTGCACACAGAATCAATAACTAAAATCATACCTTAGTAATCTGACCAATGAGAATGCGCGATTGACTCCTTTTGACATAGAATAAAAAATGAACGGTCTGGAATGTATACTCTAGTATAAATAATGGGGTTGGTTGATGATTTGGCCTCTTGAGAGTGTTCCAGTTTTCATTCAGTTGAATTTATCCATCTGACTTCGTAAACTTTTAAATGGATATATGACAAACATTTAAATTTGTGTTGAATTTGGCATTTAGTGTGACTTTGAGGTTTGGCACTACAGGGGACATAATTTGTTAGTGGGTTCCCTGCCCCTTCCTTTCCCAGTGCAGGAAGCTCTGAAAAAAGGAAGAAAAACATCGACTGAAGTATGTTTAGAGTAGCCTATATTAAATTTGAACTTTTCAACATTTGATCCAGAGACGTGTATGTTACAAAACTGTAGCTCTACTCTCAACCAGGGTTGTTAAAAGTTACTTTTAAAAGTAACTGTTACAATTACTGTACTTTTCTGAAAAATGAATAATTGTTACAATTACTTTACTTTTTTGAAAGCAAAGTAACTGTTACAATATTACTTTACTTTGAAAGGTAACTAGTTACTTTTCAGCTACTTTCAGGTCTCAGTTTCTTGGTTTTCAAAAGAAACGAAACAAGCGTGCAAAAAGTCAACTGACATTTTTCACACAAGTTATCACGGTTGTCTTTTGAGTGATATCCATAAAGTCTTTCAATTAATATCTACTTTATTTGTGTTGAAGTTTCAAAACAGCAGCCTTTGTCCGTTTTGGTATCAATGGCCATGTATTTTTTAAATCTGCTTCTTCACACGGAAATTAACAATTTTCTGAAGTGCACAGCCTGTTTTAGAGAGAAATCTTCAAAATAGGTCTACAATCCTGTGTGTGTTAGTACAGTGGCTTTCAACCACACAGTTTGTATTTTATTATTATTCCAGTACCATCTTTATGATCCTTCAGTCGTGTGTGTCGTTAATTCGACCACAGGAACCGTATATCTCGCTTTACAAAGCGCATTCTGTTGAAAGCTTTTCCCCCCTGTATACATTAGTGTATTTGTGTTGTTGTTGTTTTTCAGTGAAATTTGTAAATCTATGAGATTTTAGGTTTGGGATTAGAGAATCAGAAAGGATAATCAATTGGTCATTTTTTAACTTTGATCTTCTGTGACTTGAAATGATAGATTTAATTGTCCCTTCCCTCATTCTCTTTTAGCTCAATGTCATATTGTCTTAAATATGCCTGCCTTCCTTCTTTCCCTGCCTTCCACCCTCTTTCCTTCTTTTTTTCAGTCATTCATTCATCTTCAGTTAGATAAACTACAGCATCCAGGAAAGGTTTTGCCCAAACACAATAAGACCTCGATATCAACTACCGGTATATTGTGTGTGTCTGTGCGTAGGCGCGTGCGTGCGAGCGTACATGTGCATGTGTGGATGTCTGCACGTATGTGCGTGTGCACACTTCTGCGTATTTTACATGTGAACGCACGAATGTGTATACTTTGCGTACTTGTGTGCGCGTCCGTTTTCTGTATTAAGAATGGTGTTAATGATAAAGGTTATGATGATGACAATGTGCTGGTTGACGTTACAATAGGTGTTATGGTGGTAATGGTGGTGATGGTGGTGATGGTGGTGGTGGTGATGATGGTAGTAGTGATCGTAGGTGGTGATGGTGGTTGAGATGGTGGTGATACTGTTGCTGGTGTTGTCTCTGCTGCTGTTGCCATTGCTGATGTTGTGATGGTGAACTCTCAGAGGGAACCAGTAACGACGATACATTGGTGGTGTCAGTGGGACAATCCGAAAAAAAATCCACACAAATTAGGCTAGGTTCAGCAAGCAGTCAAAGGGAAACAACCAGTAAAATAACAATTGTGAATTAGTGCATCCATGATTTGTCTCCTATTTATTACTCCCTTCATTTTTAGCCTTTTTTTGTTTGACACCAATCTAGCAACACTGTATTTCTATTTTTCCTCTCTCTTTCTCTCATTCTTTTTCTCAGTCTCTTTTTCTATCTCTAGGAATGACCAACACATCATCATCATAACCATTATCATTAACATTATCCTAAACACAGAAAACGGACGAGCACGTGAACACACTCCACAGACATGATTGACACAGACCCACAGACCCACAGACCCACAGACACAGACACACATACACACACACACACACACACACACACACACACACACACACACACACACACACACATGCACACACACACATATATACACACACTCACACACACGCGCACACACACACACACAAACATACACACAAACACACACACAGAATTGGTGATTGAGACACCGCCGTGGAGCTAAGACACAACCACCACCACTATTACCTAATTGCTGTACCATAACTATCACTACCTTGGTCAGTGTATTAACAGCAACAACGCTAGCGACAGTATCACCTTCACATCCTTTAACAACGTCACTGTTGACCTCGTGGATACACAAACGGTAATGAACAAGAAAAAGAAAAAAAAACTGAAAAAAAAGGTGCACACATAAGCACACATGCGAGCACATACGCAGACATGCGTGCACAGACGCACGAGCTCGCACACACTCGCACGCGCGCACACGCATGCACGCGCACATGCGCACACCCATGCACACATACACACACACACACATACACATACACACACACACACACACACACACACACACACACACACACACACACACACAAACGGACACAGGCACACACGCACATACACATGCATGCAGGCACATGCAGACACAAGCACAAATTAAGGTGGTTGAGAGTCGGTCCTATTACCTATAACTTGGCAGCAAAGAAATTCCGTGTGATCCTAAGGACATATTCTTAAAAATCGGCGCGCGAGAGAGAGAGAGAGAGAGAGATAGAAAGAGAGAGAGATAGAAAGAGAGAGAGATACAGAGAAAGAGACAGAGAAAGAGATAGAAAGAGAAAGAGGGGGAGGGGGAATGAATTAGTGCAAAATTTATGGTCCAAGGGACATATTCGTGAAAATTGAAGCATAATAAATGGGAGACAAATCATGGAAGCACTAGCTTACAATTATCATTTTACTGGTTATTTCCCTTTCATCATTGTCTGCTCCTGTCTTGTTTGGATTTTTCTTTTGGTGATTGTGTATTTGTGTGTTCAACGTTGCTATTTTTCTTTGAGAATATCATTACTTTTAGATCATCATCAGCAGCAGCAGCATCACCACCATCACCACCACCATTATAACCAGAGAAAGAAGATGAGAGAAATAGTGAGTAAGTGTGTGCAGGTGTGTGTGTGTGTGTGTGTGTGTGTGTGTGTGTGTGTGTGTGTGTGTGTGTGTGTATTAAAGAGAGAGAGAGAGAGAATGAACAAAAACGAGAGAGAGAAAGAAAGAGAGAAGAGGGAGAGAAAAACAGAGAGAATGAGAGAGAGAGAGAGTCACAGAAAGAGAGAGAAAGAGAGAAAGAGTGAATAAGTGTGTGTGTGTGTGTGTGTGTGTGTGTGTGTGTGTGTGTCTGTCTGTCTGTCTGTCTGTCTGTCTGTCTGTCTGTCTGTCTGTCTGTCTGTCTGTCTGAGAGATAGAGTGAGAGAGAGAGAAGATGAAGTGTTGCAAAAATTATAGTCTGGGACCGAAATGGATGGGAGACAATTCCTGGGTGTACTATCTCACGATTTTCTTTTTACTGGTTGCTTCCCTTTGACCATTAAGGGCTTCTTCTGGTCATCGGCACCTGTGATTTTTTTTTTCTTTTTGAGGCTCTGTAAATGAATAGTTTTATTCTTCATTTTTTTTTATTTTGGCATTTATTTTCTCCAAAGACGTTAAAAAAACTATTTTTTTTTAATAGGAAGAAAAGGACGTGAGCACCCAATTATAAGTACAAATCTCTTTCAAATACAAACACTTTCTGACATGGTGCCTAATTTTCTGAAAGGCTGATTTTTAGGGTTTGGCAGATTCGATCCTACAAGCTTCGAATCCGGATTTGATTCCAGAGCTAGGATTCGATAGATCCGAAACCGAGGCCCGAGGGGAGGAGAAATATTTCTGGAATTTCCACTTGTACTTGTTTGAATGAAAAGAATATAGTCACTAGATTCTATATGAGGTCTTCAATAATGTAGTTCATTTTAATAAAGCTAAAGGCTTACATCTGTACACTTTAACATTTAACTTGACGGGATTGGTGACAGTAAGAGAGAACCACGACACTGGATGGGAGATTCGTTTATGACGCAGTGGGTGATGACATCTCTGTAATGAAAGCAGACCAGGTGCGTTTGCAACCAGCCGACCGCATCTTCTTAATAAGTAAGTGATACAGTATTTGTAAAACGAAGAGATAAAGCCTGACACCGGCTTATTCTGGCTTGCACGTGGCGGTTATATTAGTGTTCTTCAATCCTCACATATTATGACTGATTTAGAACATCATGCGGTCTGGTGTCTGTGTTAAAATTCCACAGCCATCTTACTCAGTCCTGCCCCACCTCCTCCCGACTAAACGCAGATAAAGTCGCCCCTCTCACCCCTCCCTCCCTTACACCGCGGGCAGCCCGACACGACACAACCCGTCCCCCTTATTCCCTTCCCCCTGCACCCCCCTCCCGCCAGCGACTGGGTGGCGCGGAGGTGAGGCCTGATCCTTGTATCCTACGTCCGTCCACTTCACCCCTTCTCCCACTAACTTCCTCCTTGCGGGTCGGGGCCAGATTACTAAGCTTCACCATTAGCTTTTTCATCTNAAAACTCAAAATCGAGGTCCTTCACCTTAGGTAGGTTTTTCTCAAATCCTGCCACATATGTAGAATAACACAAAATGTTAATAGGGCCAAAAGAAGAGAAAACAATAGGTGTCAAAAACCTCTAGGACCAAAATGGATGGGAGACAATTCCTGGGTGTACTATCTCACGATTTTCTTTTTACTGGTTTCTTCCCTTTGACCATTAAGGGCTTCTTCTGGTCATCAGCATCTATGATTTTTTTTTCTTCTTCTTGAGGCTCTGTAAATGAATAGTTTTATTCTTCATTTTTTTTTTATTTTGGCATTTTTTTTCTCCAAGTTTTTTTTAATAGGAAGAAAAGGGAGGTGAGCACCGAATTATATGTACAAATCTCTTTCAAATACAAACAATGTCTGACATGGTGCCTAATTTTCTGAAAGGCTGATTTTTAGGGTTTGGCAGATTCGATCCTACAAGCTTCGAATCTGGATTTGATTCCAGAGCTAGGATTCGATAGATCCGAAACCGAGGCCCGAGAGGGAGGAGAAATATTTCTGGAATTTCCACTTGTACTTGTTTGAATGAAAAGAATATGTATAGCCATTAGATTCTATATGAGGTCTTCAATAATGTAGTTCATTGTAATAAAGCTAAAGGCTTACATCTGTACACTTTAACATTTAACTTGACGGGATTGGTGACAGTAAGAGAGAACCACGACACTGGATGGGAGATTCGTTTATGACGCAGTTGGGTGATGAAATCTCTGTAATGAAAGCAGACCAGGTGCGTTTGCAACCAGCCGACCGCATCTTCTTAATAAGTAAGTGATACAGTATTTGTAAAACGAAGAGATAAAGCCTGACACCGGCTTATTCTGGCTTGCACGTGGCGGTTATATTAGTGTTCTTCAATCCTCACATATTATGACTGATTTAGAACATCATGCGGTCTGGTGTCTGTGTTAAAATTCCACAGCCATCTTACTCAGTCCTGCTCCACCTCCTCTCGACTAAACGCAGATAAAGTCGCCCCTCTCACCCCTCCCTCCCTTACACCGCGGGCAGCCCGACACGACACAACCCGTCCCCCTTATTCCCTTCCCCCTGCACCCCCCTCCCGCCAGCGACTGGGTGGCGCGGAGGTGAGGCCTGATCCTTGTATCCTACGTCCGTCCACTTCACCCCTTCTCCCACTAACTTCCTCCTTGCGGGTCGGGGCCAGATTACTAAGCTTCACCATTAGCTTTTTCATCTCAATTTCAAGCAAAAACACAGTTGAAAAATGATCGCCGGTAACCAATGCGATCGCAGGTTGCGCATATCTCGATTGTTTACATAATTATGACGTGACGATGTTTGCGCAGCGAACACCGGAGGATCAGTGGTACCGTTACGTGGACACCACGATCTTCATGACGTTTAGTTTTGCACAGGTACACGTGGACAGATGAAGGAGCTTGCGCCCGACATCGGCTTGCTTTGGTTTTTTTGTTCTCCCCGAAAATCCAATTCGGGCCGTCAAGCAAGCGCGTGAAACGCACACAAACACACACGCACACAAAAATAACGAAACAAGAAACGAGTAATTTTGTAATTGTTGCACAAACATTCGGTGACGAGTATTTTTTGGTTACTTAAGATGAAGCGTGTGTAAAGAGTAAGTAATTGTTACTCGAAAACTGTAACGAGTACTAGTAGCGACGTTACTTTTTACTCGTTACAACAACCCTGCTCGCAACCATACACTGGCGTTAGAAGAGTGGACAGTCATGGACGTGATCATAATGAGTATCACCAAAATATTCTTTCTTTCTTTCTTTCTTTCTTTCTTTCTTTCTTTCTTTCTTTCTTTCTTTCTTTTAGGTCTCTACTACTCATCAGCACGATTGCTACCATATTGCGCCTTTCGGGTAGTAAGACTAAATCAATTTTGTCCGGACAGCAGCCTACTCTTCTACGATTTTTAAATTCTCAAAGGGATTTTTAACGCGTCAAACGTGCGTCACAATAGTGATGATCTCTGTTGACGAATAGTAAATAACTAGACTATATTGAAATCAGTAAGGATAAGAATGTACGTTAATTTCTTTACTAGTACCGATACTTTTTTTTTCCCATGGAATCATCGTTTCTCTTCATTATCATCGTCGTCATCATCATCATCACCATTGTCATCATCATTATTTAAAGAAACACGCACCTGCAAACAGTGTTGTTATGAGACACTCCAAAATGAACCAAGAAACCACTGTCATCATCATTATTTTATTGTTATCACCGTTGTTGTCTTCTTCATCATCATCGTCATCATCATCATCATCATCAACATCATGATCATCACTATCATCGTCATCATTAATTTCACCACTGTAGTATAGTCATCAAAATCATTACCCATATTCCAATGCTGTACATCATAAAACATTAGCACAATATTTTTCATGGAAACAATTTACACATAAATAAATTTTCACCACAAAAGGGAGGAATTTAAGAAAGTGATCTCTAATTTAATAGTGTATTGGAAAAAATCAACTGCGATAGACAATTTAAATCAAATTCTTATATATTTACACATTTTTCTTTGGATATTTTGACCACTGTTTAATGAATGTGCTATACAGAAAGATTCTTCTTCTTTGTCTTCCACTTTTTCTTTTTCTTCTTCTTCTTCTTCTTCTTGTTCTTCTTGTTCTTCTTCTTCTTCTTCTTCTTCTTCTTCTTCTTCTTCTTCTTCTTCTTCTTCCTCCTGTTAATGTCTATGAAATCAACAGACCCATAATGAATGGTGTGGTGAGGCCTAGATCCTCTGCTAACCTAACTCATAGAATGTTTGCTTGAGTGCTTTTGTATGTGTGTGTGTGTGTGTGTGTGTGTGTGTGTGTGTGTGCGTGTGTGTGTGTGTCTTTAATTCCCACCTTAAACATCTTGTTTTAGTCGGTTGTGCACTGTCATGAGTCTAAATTTGGTGGTCATACAGAAAGATTCATTATTAAAATTTAACCTGCTGTCTTATGTAAATCTGCTGCCATGAATGTAATAAAAACGAAGGCAACAATTTCTATGTTATTGACATGACATACTGAATAAGGAAAAAGCTGCATAATTTACAAGGCGAGATATGAAAACAAAATAAACAGAGAAACCGAGGAAGAGATACATGAGGACCAACAAATTTGATCTTCTTATTAAATAAGTAAATTCTATTGCTGTTTTTGTTGTTGTTGTTGTTTTTAAATTATTTTTATTATAAGACATCAAAATAGTGGAATATAACTCCAAAGTCGTCAAACTGAAAAAAAAAAACCAAGCAGACGATTAACTCTTTCAAGAAAGGGTTTTTTTTTTTCACACTAGAAATGCAGCTTACCACGGATTTAGCACTTGGTCGCGATGACTGGTTTAAAGGTGCAGGGGTCTATTTGGTCCCAAAAAAAATTTTTTTGGGACTATCAGAGTCAATACTAGCGGAATATAAAACCTATCCTTTGGACATTTTGTGTAGAAAAAAACAAATAGTATAACATAAAACCACAACACAACAGTGACTGAGTTCAGTCCTGAATTTGTGAAAAAAAAACAAAAACAGAAACGAACATACTTTCTTGTAGGCAGTGTTTCCCAATCGTTTCAGCAGATTTGATTTATGCGGGTATGTGGTATGCAAAGCAAGGCTAAATTTGGTATTCCCTCTTATCTAAATTAATATTATGATAAATTAATGGAAATGAAGGATCCCCACTGGCCTATTGTAAACAGTCATTTGAGCACAGTGGTGGCACCAGACGTGCTGACTAGCCTTGGCCATCTTCGAACGTTCCTGTTGTTGGAGGAGAAATTTTTATTAAATAGCTCAAATAGGCTTTTAAATGCCATGTTATTGTTCCGTTGGACCAGGTCCCCGATGACCGCTTTGATAACAGCTGAAACAGAACGGTCTGCTCTTCTCGCGGTAGCCGGTAGGTATAGGAAGTGACGACTAAATACGATCTTTGCCTCACCCGTAGACTGTAATTAGAGCAACCAAATTCGCCTCTAGCGCTACATTACATTACATTTACATTACAGTACGTTACATTACATTACGTGTGTTTGACATTTAGTCTGTGACGCTTGTTTCAACATGAAAGTAAATTTAGGAAAAATTAGGAGACTCTTACATTCGGAGAGCGAGGCAACAGAAGATCTTCAGAGGAAGATACTCCCGTCTAACAAGTATTTCGGCCCTTTGATTTCCTAACACTCTAAACGGTTTGGGCCACACCTTAGTCATGACTCTCAAGTGTCCTGTTTAAAGATGGAAGTAAATTTAGGACATGTTATCATGTCATATTGGACAGAGTCCTATCAAGGGATCATATAACATTTTTATTGGCGCCATTGGATTCCTTTACACTAAAAACCTAAATCTTGACACCAAAAATATTATTAGCTACTCGTATTCTTATGAAAACACTCATATTAGACTTCCAAGGTCGACAATGGCCATTTGGGGTCTGACCTAGTTTTTAACATACTTCCGGGTCTCGGATTTTGATAGACTTTTTTGCCTGTTGCTCGCCGTATCCAGTTTGGTTGCAAACCGTTGAGAAATCTTTCCTTAAGAATAGATATTTTTTAGGGTTCGATCATATATTATCTACCCGACTCTACATGAACCGATACATAGAATCAGTCAGTCACATAACAGAGCACATAAAACTTGCATACCTAGTGTCTCAAAAGTGTGGATGTGGCACTTCCATCAAATCAAATCAAATATGAAATATATTCTACATAAAGGCAATTATCAAATATCATTTGAAGTCTGAAAGTTGCGAAGCTCACTAAATCTGATACGATCTTTGTTCATGCAACATAGGTGCCCCGAGTCTATCATAAGCATACAGAGGCTGCTGGTGTATCTGTGATTTTAATCTTCATGAATGGAATGTTTTAGGCACAATATAAGAGGAAGAGGAAAGCATATGGAAGAATCATATAGAAATTTAAAAAGTAACAAAATGGTCAGGATTGAATACCCTGCTCTCGATCTGGGAACTCTAAGAAATAAAACTATACTAGTCGAAAGTTTATCATTATCTCTCTTGCTGCCAGTGAAAATAAGGCTTATATATCGCTAGACTCGGAGCAGAGACATTAGACCCTAAAGATGATAAGGGCGACATACTACCGATATTGTCTTTGTTACAGAAATCAAGTGCAAATCTTTTCTATGTACAAACCATTGATTTTGTGGACGAATAGTAACTAACTGTAGGTAAATTTGAGTTTTGAGAAGCAGAATGGATTACTTTTATAGTGAAAGCAAATTTATTCAATTACATATTTCTGAAAATACTATCTAGTCAAAGCAACCGCAAATTTGCGGGGTTATCGTGCGAAGCAAACGACCAAACTACATCTGCAACATTAACACCGCTTTTCTTTGTGTAATTATTGTGTTTATACACGCCGTGTGTATACATATCGGTTAAGCTGAAAAAAAAACAACCGCTAAACATTAATGATTTTGCTCAACGCCAGCCTTTCTAAAAACCCGCCATCATACTTGAGGAATTTGTCCTCAAAGCACCAGTTTGACTGCAGAAACCACAATAGTAGTGACGTCGTAAGCATAAACGTCAATTCTGAAAAATGGAACGGGTCATTTGGATGTGGAAAAATCCATTCTCTACATATTTCTGAGACAATCAGGAACAGAGCTGCTCACCAATTTTTTTTAAAAAAAGGACCAGTTATGAAATCAGTGGAGAAATTAACCCCCACGATGTGCATGGGATGAAGCGTTTTTTGGCTGTTGGTACAGCCAAGTCTACGACTTGCATCTTTCTCTCGGAAAGCACCAGTATTCGCACTGGTGGTTCACAGGGCCAGAGACATGTTCATTCTATTGATTCTGCTCCTTTTCGTTTCGATGATTATGTTCACTCTGGCAATCGACTGTGCTAAGTACACATTCTCAACCCGGCATCTGATACAAATGCTCGGTTTCAACTTCGGGCTCGGGAAGTAAACATTTCATTTCAGGGGTGAACAGCAAAAACCAGTGACGTATGGTCCATTTAAAAACACCAAACTGGGATAGTATTCTCGAAACAAAGGAAGTTTTCGTAATTATCAAAATAATACTTACGGACCGTTTAAGGCGAAGAAATTATCAAAAGAAACACCTTCAGACCAAGAGGAAGGTGTATGCAAAATTTTGGGTTGGTTGGTGCATAAATAGTCGAGATATGGCTGTTACAAAATTTCACGAGTTTTTTTTATAATATTACATAAGATTATGCATAGACTTAGAGGACCCTGCTACTTCAAAGAATAATTCCTCAAAGCAGAGTAACATTAGACCCGAACTTTTTCACTCAATGAAATTGCACTCAATAAGCTTTCAGATCATACCCATATGAAAATATATATTTGTCAAAAGCGACTTACTTAGGCCTCAATTTGACAAGCAGAAAGACAGTTAGATGTGTATGTATGTTCACACTGTGTTGAAGACAGGGTTGGGCAAGTTCACGAAAACAGTCAGTTCAGATCAAAGTCGGTTCACTAACGGGAGAAAGCCCTGGGATCAAGATTAGCTTAGTTCTATCGAAATTGAATAGCTTTCAGATCAGATCAGTCCTCTTGATTTTAGAAATCGGCATTCGGTTCTGGTTTTCAAAGTATATGTTTACTGAAATTAATTATAGATAAAAATAAAAAAAAACAACTAAAGTTCAGGTCAAACACCCAAAATAGCTGCAGTTCAGATCCAGATCAGCTGGTCCAAAATAACAATTTAAATCAAGTTCAAGTGAACTGAAAATAAGTTCACGAACTGCGTGCTCATGGTCTTAGTTTCTGTCCAGTCCTGGTTGTGGACATTGCATCTTAGATGAGTTTATCTTTGAGTTTCCCTATGAACACGCCAACGGTCAGAACAAGGCTCAAGAGCAAGGCAGTGGGCTGCATGATGCTGGAACTGCAGTGAATCGGGTCGACTTTGATATCTGGACAGGCCTCAGGAATCATTGCCGTTGCCACCTTGGCACACAACTTCTGGGTTGGACTTCCACAAACTTCTGTTAGAGATGACACACAGTCGGCGATCGTTTGTGCATTAGTACAAGCTCTCTCAAGATCTGTACTATTCTGGTCAGTGGGACTGGCGAAAAGACATTCGCCCAAGTTGTCAACTGACATTTGTGCTGCAACGCAGGTTGAGTTGAAGCTTTCCAGCAAGTCCTTGTCATCACATGTAGCATGTACTACTCCACAGGCCCTGTCGGGTGAGGGAATTAGCTCCGCGGGGTTTTCCAAATCAGGAAGGCTTTCTAAACAGTTAAGAGTAGTTTGTCGATCGCACCGCATTGCTTTCTCATAGGCCAGCTTGGAGTCACAAATCTGTGGCAACACGGAGTCGAAGTTGTTGGATGTGCTGTTAACTAGTGGAACAACATTGTTGTCCGTATAGCACTTAAGTAGTTTTGTATCTAAATTTTCACAGGGCTTTGTTTCTTGGGCTTGGATATAGCCTGTCAACAACAGTGAAATGGAAATTGAATCCCATGGGAAGTAAAAGCGGTGGAAATTTATATCTAGTCTATATGGAAAAAAAAAATGTAAGCTCAAATTCGTGAGGTCCAGTTCACCGCCAAGAGGTAACACAAAACAGACTATAGTGCGTTCACTAATAAGTGAACATGTTGTTTTTTAATATCTTTTGTTCCTCACTGAATGGATTGTTTACAAGTTTTGCGTAAGCTTCTAAACCACTTTGTCTTTCTGTGTCTGTGGTAAACTTTTTTTTTCTTAATAAACAATAATAGGTTAGTTTCTCAAACATGCATAGAGAACATTATGACACTTGAAAATGTAAAAATTAAAGAATATGTATTGGTAGAAACTGCTTAAATGCAACTAGCACATAAAAAATATTCAAGAACATACTTAAAGACAATGAAGCTATGCAAGGAAATTGCAAGGACAATAACAGGTTAGAAAATGGATATGCAAAGGTTGTACGGAATTCAATACCATTTTGTTATTGGTATCTAGTAGTCATTTACCTAGCAGCAGAATTACTTTCTTCAGCTCCGACAGTTGTCAATGCAAGTCAGTCATTTTAAAGTAATAGTTGATCGAAAGACTTGGGCCTGCTATTCAGTTTGCGAGTCGCCATGACAGAGGAGTAAACAATAGACCACTTCCGTCAAATTATCGATAAAGGTACTCTGATGTGAGCCATTGAATTTACTCTTACGTCACATATCTGTGACTGAGAGTAGAGCAACAAGCCCTCCGAGTCAGACGATTTTTTACTAATACGACCCCTGACCCGTCCGCTGCATTCCTTACAAAGCCAAGATTCGTAAGACTGCAGTAGCCTAACTGGTCAAAAAAAAAATTGGCCTTTCAGAGTAAATAATAGCAGAATACAAAATCTGTGTACACCGCAAAAATGGTGAAATTCAGTCTTGAATTTGTAAAAAAAAAAAATGATTGTTGCAGCCCAATGGCTTCAGCGGACTTCATTTGTGCGGGTCTGTGATCTGCCAGTCCTGTCTAGTTTCCAGCACTATATTTTGATTTTTCCTATATATCTTTTATTTACTTTTATCGGAAGTGACGATGCAAGAAACCTAAGTGATTCAAAGCGATGCTTTTGGTGTTTTCCTTTTGCATCACTTTGCTGTAAAAGTGCTACATGTTTGACCAAGCGGGAATTACAATTTTTTTTTTTTAAACTATCGATAATTAAGAAAACTTTTACCTCGAACACAGGAAAAAGAGGCAAAAAATGTTTCCTGTTAAGACAAATTAATTTAGGCTCGCACGCACAATTTCGAAACAATCCGTTGACCAGGGAAAAAAGATATTTAAGAAACATTGCTCATTAATTTGTGAAAGCTCTAAAGTAAACAACTTACTCTTGATTCATGCAGAGAGACCTAGCCTCCTAGAAACAAGTTAGTCTGCAGGCAAATCAGCCAGACAGGTTTCACTGGCCTACTCTCGCACTGATCATATCATATCATGTAGAAGTCTCAGACGTATTGCATTTTTTTTCATTAATTCTTTTTTCATTTTGATAACTTAATTTACAAAAACAAAACCTGACAATCTTACGGTCTGTCTGCCGAAGTAAGCACAATCACAGGTAACTTATAAACAAAATAATGTAGGGCCTACCATCCACAACGACTGTTATGTTATCATTAGCATCAACTAAAAATTTGTTCAACATAGTAATCTGCAGTGAAATTACAGGAATGTCGTTTGAAACTTTGAAATTTCCCTCCGGAAAAAAAGATTATTTCTATAGTACCGTTACTCTGTTTAAGCCGAAAATTACTCCGTAGTTCCGCGGACTTTGGTTTAATTATGGTCTACTATATTGTACTCTTACCTATTGCTAGGCAGACCAGAACAATTTTGAAAACATCCATGTTTATGTAGCTAGGAATCAAAGAGCCGTTCCTGAGTGTGATACGATAAAGCCAGACTGATATCTTTTTCAGCAAGTGTAGATGAATTGGTCCAACAATGGGCGTTTTATATAATGAAGGCACTTCATGTTTCCTGTGCACTTGTCACAAATTATGGTAAGGACGATATTCCTAAAAACGGAAAGGGGGGGAGGGGGGNGGGGGGGGAGGATGAGTGTTACCCATAACAACTTGAAGGCATAGTTTTTAACTCGGGTCCTTAGCTGACCTACTTGCCATTTAATGACCTATGAGAAGCAAGCAAGCTAGTAAATTTAAATGTCCAGACCATAAATGGATCCTGAATACTGTTCTTGCTTGTGTATATCATTCTGTGTGATGACCTGTGGGGCGCATAAAACTGCTTCTTCGGTGTCATGGCCAAATTTCCTTCCTCGTCGTTGTCTCTTCGCAACGAATCAAAAAGAAAAAAAAAACCGAATGCATAAGGACGTGGTGGAATTTAAAGACTCAAGATTAGGGCGAAGCCTGTAAAAAAAAAAAAATATGAACAAGCTTGTTTATGATTTAATAGTGAAATTTACACCACTGTATATCATAATTGTTGTTTAACAAGTTTATTGTACATGCCCAGACCGTGCATGAGGGTATGAGGGCGGTCAACATTACATATTTATTATGAAATGGCGGGACAAAAACGAACAGATTAGACAATACAGTGTTGTATACAGTGTCTGTACCGCTCCCTGCACGTTTTTGGTCGCAAATTATATACCTCTCGTTTCTTTGGTACAGAGGAGTTTACGATCAGGTACTTGAACTTGCTGGATATCCCTATAATGTGTCTGAAAGCTTGTGTTATAGCAATAACAATAACAATAACAATAACAATAACAATAAGTTTATTGGGCTCAGACAACAATCTGATGTAAATGGGCAATCTAGCAAACAATATTCTTAACAAGCAATTCACATTCCCCTTTCCCCCGCCCTCTCTCTCTCTCTCTCTCTCTCTCTCTCTCTCTC
>JAWQUT010000491.1:54860-71889 GCA_033807755.1 Ellobium chinense
TCTCTCTCTCTCTCCCTCTCTCTCTCAACTTCACATTCAAGACTGTAAAGACGCAGGGAAACTTGAATGGTCCTTCTTCTGACATCCTTATTGTCCTTGAGATATTCTGCCCCTCATCAAACCACACAGCTCCACCCCACCCTTCTATCACAACAGGACAGGACAAAACTGAGATTATATGAACACAGTTTGTGAACTTACAATCCTTCACTTGAACTTGATCTGAGCTTAACAGCTATTTTGGACGAAATGACCTGGATCTGAATTGTAGCTACTTCGGGTGTTTTGAGTCTTGGTGTAGAAAGTCTAACTGGACGAGAAAGGACAAAAACAGGATCATTATACACCTCTTTTGTTTTATTATTCATGATCAGACTAGTTGGTACATTTACTCCCGGAGACCAATAAACATGGATAGAAATTGTCGTGATCCGCAGTGCGACGCCAGAGCTGGTTAATGTAATTATAAAAGCCTTGGGGTAGCTATTTTGCTTAAGACGAAGCCTCAAACGTCAACGAAATGCCAATATCCGTAAAAACCCCAGGAAACTGTTCTAGGTGACTTGATATGAAAAGGACAATATGGCAACATGTGGAAAGCAGCCAGATGATGCAGAATTTCCTGCCAGGTTGTTTTCACAAGTGCAGCTAAAACAATTATAAACCAGCTTATGAATATTTCAGTGGCTAAGGCGTGGCAGTAAGGCGATTCTTTGGAAATGTTTCTCTCCCCTAACTCTGTTGCTCACAAACTATCCACATCTGAAAATGTCCAGAAAAGACGAAGATGTCTCCCTTCTGTTATGTTAAAATATGGTAACCGGAAATGGGCGCCCTGTCCCGATTTAAAAAGAGCTTGAGAATCACGTGATTATTCCAGCTCATGAAGAAAGGTCCACAGTCAGAAACTGACGAGAGGGATGATAATAAGGTATTTTCAGCTCCATCACGTGACCTAGGAAATCTTGCTCACACGTTCGTTTGTTTACATGCTCTGCTCATGTATGATTACTCGTCATTTATCAAAATATCCTAGCAATCCCTAGATCACGTGGTGTAACTGACCCGTCTGAAAATACCTCATTTAGATCTTTATCTTTACAGTAAAATAAAATGCTGAAAGCTTTCTGTTTTTCTCTGTGTAACTCACCATGGGTGTGCCTGGAAAATTTTGGGACGATTTGTGAATTTCACTAGACAGCTTACGGAACGTCTTTCCTTTGTTTCAATGCTTTTATCGATGATTAGCCGATTAGATTAGTCTGACTTTCTCCCGAGGACGTTATGCCATGTGCTTTCTCTGTGTGACATCGGTTTGAAAGGTTTAAAGCTTTGTAACTCACATCATCGAAAGTATTACTGTTTCTCTCTATGTCTAACTGTTTCTCTCTCTCTCTCTCTCTCTCTCTCTCTCTCTCTCTCTCTCTCTCTCTTCTCTTTCTCACAGACATACAGACACACAGACACGCACATACACACACAGACAGACAGACAGACAGACACACACACACACACACACACACACACACACACACACAAACACACACACACACACACACACACACACACACACACATACAAATACAAACACACATTATCTGAATACAAGAAGACTGAATTTTCTCATTTACGACAGCCTTTTATTTGCATTTGTTGACACCATTCATTTATAGAAGGGAGGCATTTATGATTAGACAACGATTAAAACGAAATCTTTAGGACCAGAGACTATGTTTGCTTCAATCTGAGTTTTGATTCAGATATGGAGGCCAAAACAATTTGTTTTAGCGATACGATGCCGTTTTCGTTTTCATTATTGGGTACTACATAAAGAAGTATAACTGACAACTGGATGGTCGTAAAAAAAATTGAACATATTAATCTCCTCTGGCATATATATACATTTTTTTTACTCTTTTCTTTAAGGTATGAACTTCACAAAGTTCATGTGTTGAACACTCAGCTTCGAAGATTAACCTTTTCTTTCAGTTCCATGATGAATCCGCCCATGTTCACAGGCAGACTTAAGAACAAAGTATCTTAGCATATAACATTTATAATTTTGCAGAGCAGAATCACAATTTTCTCTCGAAATAAGTGTCCTAATGATAAAATCCATTAAAAGTATTCAGTTTTATCGGCCAACATCCTTGTTATTAACAAAAATGTGCAAGGACGTGATGTCTGCGGTGTAAAATTTTAGCAAATTCTAAATCCTAAAGCTCTCTATAGACTAGTAATAGTTTTTAAAAAATGTGGATGTTTTAAATTTAACATCTGGAAATCTATACAGAACTAGAGCAGTTTTGAGGATTTAAGCTAAGATGTAAATAAAGAAAAATAAGCATCATATATATTCCACTAGTAGATATACTGATAGTTTTGCCCATTTTCACTTTAAATTGAAAAATTCATAAATTTATAACTGCATTACGAGCTTTCTCTCTACATTACTGTATATATCTCTTCCTGATTTAAGTACCGAAAATTAACGCATCTGGTTGAAAACTGGTACGCATTAGGCACGAAGATGCCAATAGCACCAGGCATAAAAATATGTAATTTGAAATAGTTCCTAAAAAATCAGAAAACTGGCCATGGGGATCTGAATTTCAAAGGCTTAGATAGGTGCAAATACATTTCTTGACTCAGAATAGGTGAGGTTTAGCCACTCAAGTATAAACTTTGTGGATGTTGCTAGGTGGGTAAGGTTACCCTGTTTACTGAGTGAAAAGGCCTAAAATACTAGGTAGCCTGCTTCTCTATCTAAATTCTCGAAATCTAACTGGTTTAGGGGCATTTTTCTTTGTGTCAAAATTTGGAGGAAAAGCTGAACAACATGTTATGAAAGTATTTTGGTTTGGGTCTCATGGACAAATTAATGAGAGGTGTAAAACCTTATATAGCCAACAGTGAAAAAAAATCATTGGCATCTTCAAACCTATTGCGATTTTTGTCTTAAACATATTACTCTTAGAAAGTCACACATAAAGGCGAAACTTGCGGTATCGTGACATAAAGCTAATTTGTAAGATATTTTTAAATACACACATATACAAACAAGCATACAATCGAAATATATTCAGAATGGTTCACCTACTAATTTAAGCTACAAATCTAGTTTTCGTTGTGAAGTCGAAAACAGATTATTTCTAAAGTTCTCAGAAGCCGTGTGTGGCTTTAAACGGGCTCGTCTAGATTTGGCAAGTATGAAGAGTTGTTTTTTCTTTCTTTTTAATTTCTTACAATTTTGACTTTATCAAAGTTCAAATGTTGCATATCATATCGCTCATTCTACAAATCGTTTAAGTGAGTTTTTGAAATTTTTAGAAATTTAGCTCTCGCAACCTGTTGCTCAAAGCAAAACAATGAGGCAGATGTGTTTTACAGTAGTTTGTAAAATTGGGATATAATAACGAGTGAATACTTTACATTTGCCTTAATGGGAAAAAGAAGAAAAAAAACGGAAGATCATAATAATATAAATAGTTCATATTATCAACAACAAAAAAACTGACCTTCGTATGATAGAACTGATTCTACCGTCTGCTCGCTTCTCTTGAGTGCGGCAATAGAATTTATACGCATCTTCTTGCCGACCTCTGGGCGTGAGGGTAGAATTTTTTACCCCTGTGTCACCTGACCGGCCGGCAGACAACACGTGCAACGGGGCATTATCCGTAACAATGGCCACACAGCCAATGGAAGGCTTAACCCGGAGATCCTCCCGCTACGAGAGTAAAACGAAAGTGGAATGAGCATGAGGAAGAGGAAATACTGCATGTCAGATTAAGCCATCCTTCAGTTCTATGATGAACCTGATCACAGCCACAGCCAGACCCAGGGACAAGGCAGTAGCTTGATGTTGACAGGAGCTGCAGGACATTGGATCAAACGTGATGTTGCGATCACACATGACAGGGCGGTTGGGCCTAAGAATAACCTCTGAGACCAGCCTTAAGGTTTCACATCCGCATCTTGTCAGAAATGTTTGTGTGAGCAGGCAGTTGATGGTTGCTTGATACAGCAAAAAATACTTCTGATCGAATCCTGTCGCGGTGCTAGTCATTTTGCTTCGACATTCAGCGATCTCATTCGGATCATAATAGTCCATCAGACACTTGTGGTTGAAGTAATCTGTAATATCATCAAGCTCACATAGCTTGTCTATGTACTCGCGGGCAGCAGGTGGCGATTGAGCTTGCTTTGCGAGTTCTTCATAGCCTGAATTAGATTCATAGCATTCGACGAGCTCTTCCCGTCTGCATTGCTCGGCCTCTTTGTAAGCCTCCTTTTTTGCACAGCCGGGTCCGTTGGTTTCTAACTCATCACGATGAGTAACATTGTGATCCGCATAGCACTCTGTGTTTTTCTCTGCGTCACGCAGGGCCCGACCTCTTTAGCATTCTCTGGAACCATTAGCTGTGCTTGAATACAGCCTTTGAACAACATAATGAGACGAGAATGAATTCCGAGAATGGGGTCTATGTAGGGCTGCGTTTGTTTGGTCCCTACAGTTTGATAAAATGGGAAGCCACCCCTCTTCCTTGTATTCTGTGGGCAGTATTTAGCAAAGGGTATGCTTTTTATTGGTGTCCGTCAGTCACAATAATGAAAGGTACACACCTAATGGAGGGTGATTAGAAATCTGTAGCATTTTGTACAAAACCGGTACAAAAACTCAACAACATGGGGGCAACTATTTGCGGTTTCAGTTCGTTAGTGGAACATCTTATCAACGGCCTTGTGTCGGAGAAAGATGTGGCAAGAAGCAAAGGTGGGCTATTGTCATGCTACTGAATAAAGTAAAGATATAAGTATAGCAAATACTACTTGCAAGGCAGTGCTTTGTTTCCTGTCACTTCCACATAAGTCGCAGCCATTTTGGCTTGCCTAGACACTGATATTTCCTTTGCAAGGGAAATTGAGGAGTGGGGTGGGGTAGCGGCTTCCCATTTTGTCAAATTGCAGGAAACAGGATATACGTATACGTATACCACAGTTTCCCCATGAACATCTACCACGGAAAGAACATTACCATAACGAATGCACCATTTCGCACTTCCGCGTGCAATCTCCCATGTCAATCCCAAAGCGGGTCGCAGCAGAGCTGCACACTAAGGCATCTTTCAGACACACTGATCCAAATGACTGAGATTTTAAATCTGTTCGCCTTGAACATTTTCTAGGAGTGCCACTCTGATGCGGTTCGCTGCGCATTTGATATGGAAGATTGCACGCCAACAAAAGAACTTGATGAGCAGTTCTGACGTCATTTTTTTAACGTCAGATGAATGGATAATTAGGCGGAATGCTAGCTGTAAACAACATCAAATAACACTCAGCGATATTGGTATCAAATCATATCGCCGCCCAGAAATGATACTGTCATTAGTCTTTCAAGTCATCACTGGAGTTATGACAGTATTACTGTAATGCTGGGCGGCGATATGTATTTTAAGCCAAGGATTTCGTATTTACCTTGAAGGTTTGGACGAGTAGAAATAAGAATGCTTTCGCATTTATTTCATAAAATTGTGCTGATAATTTACCCTGATAGGTTACCCACTGCATTTTTTTTTCTTCTGGTGGCAGACTGTTTTGCACAATACATACAGTACAAAGTTTAGCTTGTCAGAGTAAAATTTCAATCAAATGTTATGAAAAGACATGCAAACAACATCTAATTTTTACTCTTCTCCAAAATCTGAGAGTAAACTTGAAATTCTGGGCTTAAAATATCTCTGATTTGATACCAGTATTGCCGTGTTTCATTTCTTTACGGATTCTGATTTTCACCAGAGATTCGTTAGTTTGTGCTGTAAAGAGGACTTCCGAATGAGACTCACATGCTAAGGTTGCAGGAGCCTAATTGGTGGAAAAAAATAGACTATCAGGATCAATAATAGCAGAGAATAAAATCGGATCTTTAAACATATTGAATGTGTTTTATTTATATTTATTTTATTCATTATTTTATTTATTATAATCATATCACATGAAACCACACAGCAAAAGTGGTGAAATTCAGTCCTGAATTTGTGAAAAAATAATTGTTGCAGGCAGTGTTTCACAATGGTTTCAGCGGATTTCATTAGTGTGGGTCTGTGATCAATAAAAGAAGGCCAAATTTTTACCCCTTTTCATCTAAATTAAAATTATGAGAAATCTAAACGAAGAACACCCCCCCGCCCCCACCACCNAAGCAAACACCAGTCGGTAATCGTTTTGCTCCACTGTTCACCGGCAAAAGAAGATCAACTAACGAAACTATACGTCAGGGTCTCACCAATAGCGAGGAAGCTCAAGATAAACTTATAATACTCCATGTTTGGGAAGACTGTTAGTTGACTCGAAGGATTATTCACGGTTGTTTCAATCAGTTTTTGCGTGCCCCACAGAATGAAGTATTTTTCCTTCGAGCCGAAATGAATAGACGTCTAGCTGTGATATTGTATGATGCTATGCACTTCCTACTTCCCGTGAACATGATGGATTTTTTTTTACGTCGCACGTCACATTATAGACTAGACTATTTGACCTTTGACCCGCTTACGAATACTTTGATTGGAAACCTTGGAAACCTCTAGGCGTATGAATATGTGACATCGTTTGTTTTGTAACCTTTTCACTGCCGTGGGATTTTCCTCCGCCTAGCTTTGCAGTCGTCAGCAAAAAATGGATGCTCAACCACAATTCATGAAAATTGATGGGCAAGGCATGGCAGAAGGGTCTTAAGTTTCATTGATGATCCTCAGCTGTTTGGGTCTACTCTGTGTCGCGTAACTGTGTGGTTCATTCAGTTCAGATGTGAATGAAGGCTACTTCAGGATCTTTTTCACAATTAAAAGATCGAGTTTTGAGTAATTAGAGTTTATAGTATAAAAAGGATCTGAAACTCGTGTTTGTTTGATATCAGATTTATGAAATTCGTTATACATAATTTATCATAATTATTCGCTCGCCAATTGTTCTAAGGTCATTACCTCTAAATGAAGAATATGCACCATTCAGCACTTTGTGTGCAATTTTGCACCGAAACTCCAGTGTTTAGAATTTTGCTTAAGGGAAGGCACTACCCTTACCAGAGACTGTACTGCACTTGATTTGGTGTGCAACTTATTCCCATGAGTGCACTGGGTTTCTGTACAAAATTGCACACCAAAGTGTTGAAAGGCGCATCCTTTTCCCTCAAGGGTGATGATCTTAGAATAAGTGTCATTAGCTATGACACCAGTTATTCAACACCAGATTTCACCCACATATCTTAGACACCGTTATGCGTGATCCTATGAAGGCTTTTTTTTTTTAAAATGTTTTGTCTTGACGCAGAATTATCTGAAACTATAAACACCCTTTGATGTTAAATGAAATAACTATTTATCTAGACAGGAAACTCGGGAAAAGCGCTCATCAGATCATGCATAAAGGTGTCTAATAAACGTGGGTGAAATCTGGTGTCACACAACTAGTGCCATAGCTAATGACACTTGTCCTAAGATCATCACCCTTGAGGGAGGAGAATGCACCATTCAGCACTTTGGTGTGCAATTTTGTATAGAAATCCAGTGCACACATGGAGATAAGTTGCACACCAATTCATGTGCATTACAGTCTCTGGATAAGGGTAGTGCCTTCCCTTAAAAGCTCCAATATTTATGGTGATGGTTAGTTGCAGGGATTGTAATATAAAGCAGAAAACTCGAAAGAGCCATATCTCTCGGTAATTTTTGTTATCTCAATGTGCCTCCTGAGTAAATCTAAATTGCAAGGCATTTCAGATGCTCTGGTTAGAATGAACAAATTGTTTCTTCAAAAGGACCGTCTCCGGTTGACTTTCAGTTGTTTTTATTGATTCTCTCTCTCTCTCCCTCTCTCTCTCTCTCTCTCTCTCTCTCTCTCTCTCTCTTTCTCTCTCTCTTTCTTTCTTTCTTTCTTTCTCTATCTCTTTCTCACTCTCTCTCTCTCTCTCTCTCTCACACACACACATACACACAGACATCCTACTTTCAAACAAACACACACACACACACACACACACACACACACACACACACACACACACACACATACCCACATACACATACACACATATTTCCTAAACATAAAGTGAAATACTCTTTTACAGCATTATTTAGTTCGGCTTTTATCTAAACATCCAAGCGAAGGACATACAAAAAGATGGTGAAAGCTTATCAAAAGTAGTTAAGTGATCGTGATGAGTTTAAAATTAAAAGCTTGGTGAAAGAAATATAGAAATTCTTTCTCATCTTTTTCAGTCTTATATTTGGAACTCAATGACAAAGTTTAGATGTCAAGGACACCGCACTCAGGCAGGATGATGAGAACCTAGGTCAATAATCCTGCAGTGAGTGGTATCAAGGCGATGGTTGTGGTGAAAGGAAGTGGTAGGAGCTGCAGGCTCGCTAGAAAGAATAGAATTGTCCTCAGCCAGATGTCAACCGGTACAGTTAGCTTGATTTCTTTGAGGCGGCTTTTAGCGTGGGGATCAGAGCACCTATAACCAATCCGGAGTGCAGTGACAATGTTTTCAGCAACAAGTCAAGACACCGCATCTTTTTTTTAGATGAACCCACTCTTCAGTTTCACAATTAAACCGCCCATAGCCACAATCAGACCCAGGAGCAAAGCAGTGGGATGATGCGTGTCGCAGCAGGACGTGCAAGGGATGGGCTCAAAAGTGACGTTCCAACAGACTTCAGATCGACTTGGCATTTGAATAGCCTCAACAGCAATCTTAGCCGTTGCACATCCGCACTTCATTAGAAGAGACTGCAAGCAGTCGATGATCGATTGGAAACGTGTGCAGCGTATATCAATATCAACGAACGATACAGATGATTCGGTGGACGATTCGGTGGACGACTCGGTGGACGATTCGGTGGGATCAGCACTTCGATCTATCAGGCATTTCATAAAAGTTGTCGAGTTTACAACTTCCTGATAGCAAGCTTTGTCGTAGTGTCCCACTAGGTGCAAGTTCCCGCATATCTTGTCCACATACTCGTCGGCAGCTTCTGGTGATGGAGAGTACTTTGCATCCTCTTCATATCCTGGATTAGTTGTGTAACATGCGATGAGCTCTTTGCGTACGCATCTCTCGGCTTTCTTGTAAGCTGTCTTTGACTTACAGACCTCTACTTCAGATTTCACTGAGGCCAAAGGAGTAATGCTATTGTCTGAGTAGCACTTTGTGTCTCTGTATACATTGTCACATGGCCCATTTCCTTCAACCACATCCATGAATATGCCATGTGCCTGAGTACAGCCTGTGAATATTAAAGAGGCTTGAATAAACACTGTGGATCGGTCTTGAACAAGTAGTACATGTACTTATGGTACCCAAAATGACAGGCTTGGGAAGTTTTTCGATAGAAAAGTATGGGACCTCAGCTTGCAACTAGAGATGTGTTGAATGTGTGTAGAACCATCTAAAAATATTATGTCCAGCTAAACTACTCCCTTAAAGAGGTGCACTACCGATTTGCATCAAAAACATGCTTTTTCAGGTTTCAGTTCCATTACAACGAGCAAATTTCAAAGAATCTTTCATTAAAAACAATAAAAATACTTTTATTGGAGATATGTGCTTGTCGGGAGCTTTTTCTTTGTTTAGTTTCAAATATATATTCAATAATAACCTTTTTTTCACCTGCATTTTACAAAATGGTCTAATAGTACCCTGATTACTGTTTTCTTACAATATTTTGTACACAAATTATTCACAATATGGAACAGTGATAGAGTATTGCCTTTTTGTGACCTAGTTAGAGCAAGAGACCTCCTTATCGACATTTTTCGCATCAAATTACTAATAATAATAATTCAGCACTTTTCAAATACGAGACAAAGACACTTGTTACAATTTTATTTGCCCGAATAACACATTCAATACATTGCTTTTTGTTGTGTCGTGTTGATTATGTAATAGAAAACAAATAGATTCCACTTCCAAAACATTGAGGTTCTAAGACACCCAACCATCCTCAGTTATTTCAAACTGAAGATATTTTTGCTCCATTTTCTCAGTTTCATATTCTCTACTGTTCTTATCTTTGGGACAAGCCGAACTCTGCTAACAAGATTATTAACAAAATTATTTTCAAATTTTCACAAATCACTTATTAAACCCATGGCTATTATTTGACAGAAGAATATTTTGATAACTCAGATTGTTCGAGAATTGTGGGGTACTAAGAAAGCACACCCTAATTATTCAGAGGATTTTATCGTATGCCTACAAGAAAAAGTTCATTAAAGACATGTTTTATTCGTAGAATGATAATACCATACACATAATATGACAATCTATGAAAAAAAAAAAAAAAACCATGTAACCTCCTAGATATAAATGTAAATGTGTTCCAAATATCCCGTAAAATTCCGTAATAGGAGTCAAACGTATGTCCAAATCATATCTTTCTCGGTGCAAATTCATGGTTGTTTGTTGTTGTTGTTTTTTTTCTAAAGCCAAAACCTAATGTATCACATGTATTAAGACCTAACTCACTATGTTATAGGGACACATTCCCGTGATAAAGGCACTGAATTCAACATTTTGATTTAAATGTGCACGCATGTGGAGCAGCGTGGCCTAATGGTTACGGCGTTGGACTCAAGATCTAAAGGTCCCGGGTTTAATTCCCGACCACGGTCATGTTGTAAGTGCCTTGGGAAAGCATTTCATTCACATATTCCTCAGTCTACCCGTCTGTAAAATGGGTACCTGGCTATAGGCAGTGGAAGATATTGTCAGAATGCTAGTGATCAGCGCCTATAAATGGCAGCGGCACTGTAAGCTCCCCAGGGAGTCGAGAAAGTCCTAGAGTGATCAGGCCTGCTGGGGTAATATGCCTGGATATGAGACTTATAAACCGCATTATTATTATTATTATTATTATTATTATTATTATTATTATTATTATTATTATCTACTTAAAAGAGTGCAACTCCAAGTACCATCAATGTGACCCCAAGTTCTCATATCTTCAAGATACACTGAACCGAAGTGTGAGTCTCTGCACAAGCAAAGATCGCTGCGACTGGCGCAGAAGAGCTAAAAAAGAGTACCTTACCGCCAGCGATGTTTACTACTCTTATGTCTGCCTCATTTAATAACATACACACCATCCTTGATTCTCGTCACATACTCCTCCGACACAAGGCCACTGATATAAATTCCCACTAACAAATTTACAACTGTTGGTGGTGGACGCCATTGTCGCTGAGCTCTAGCTTCCGGTGAAACTCATAAAATTCCAAATTGTTAACTAACGCCTAAGTTCCGCCCATTTCCGTGCAGGAATCCCCACGTACCCCACTCCAGTCCAACTTTACGCGAGAGCGTCAAAGCGCTGAAACACTTGTTAGACAGGGGTATTCTCCGCTGAAGATCCTCTGTGGCCTCTTATCTGTTTCTTATCTATCTACACTCTGGCTTTTGGGGAAAGCCCCAAAACATTATTGATGTTTCCCGTAGAAAAGCAGCATGCAAAGTTCAATTTCAATTCATTTATTTAAACCTAGGTTACAAACCATCGTGCATATGATCTTAGATCTATTCTGTGTGCCTAAGCAATGGGTTGAAATAATATGTAGTAAGAGCCTCACCGATCAACACAAAGGCCAGGATACAATTGGTAAATTCCATTTCCTGAAAGAATATATCGCTTATAAACTAGATCTAGCTGAAAGAATTGCCTAACTTATAGATGTGTTGTTTGTTCTTCAAGCCAACATGAGACCGCTCAGCATATTGAGCATTTCCTACTTCCACATATGACGTAATCGCGCCGGAGTGGCTTCCCTTCGATGTGGTCTACAAGTACAAAGCTAGACCTCCACCATTGAAAGCATAGTTGAAACATCAATAGTTAACAATAAAACTTCACTCACTATTCCAAAACACATTATACCATCCCTGCTACCATCATCAGCACCATCACTAGCACCACAACCAATGCCAGCGTCAACCACTACCGCTACCATCACCACCACCGCAACCACCATCGCTGCAGAAACTACGAACAACCACAACAAAAACAACAACAGCAACAGTAACAACAACAGCGACAACAAACAACAACAACACCAGCTCCAGCTCCAGCACCACTACTATAACTGTTAAAACTCCTAACTACTATAACCGTTAAAACTCCTAACTCTGCTAGCTACTACTATTACCATTACAACAGGAACAGTAACAGGAATTACTACTGCTACTATTGCTACAATATACTGCTACAATAAACACAACTACTATGTCATTACAGATTCGTGCACAGCTCTGAAATGCCACACCTCAGTAAAGCTTGTGGTAAATTCGCTGTAATTTGGCACAATATTTGTGAATGCTGATGACCTCAAATTTTTATCCACGTGAAAATTGCAACCACTATCAATTTTGTCTCTTTGTTATTTGTGAAAAATGACGAAAGTTCCCTAGTCACTATTTAAATTTTTTTTACAGTATGAATATCAAACAACAATTGGGCATTTCCGACCGTACACGTGAATTTAACAATTACTGACTGCTGATTACATTTTCACCGCACCTTTTGTGCACCACACTGCACGCTGTTCCTTAATCTCTAACGAAAAATGTGTCGGCCCTTTTCTGTCCCTTGCGTCATGGGAGAAATTTAAAAAAATAAAACTCTTTGATCCTTTCTGCACCGAAGCAGCAATGCTGCGCACAGTCACTTTGTTTGTGAATATATTGCAAAGAGAGGGATCTGGACAGCGTTTGTTTGATCACTGCAATTTGACAAAATGGGAAGCCACACTCCTTCCTTGTATTATGTGGGCAGTTCTTAGCACAAAGGACACGTTTGATTGATGGGCGCCAGTTACAGTGAGGAAGAGTGCACACCTACTAGGCGTTTGTTAGAAATATGTTGCATTTTGTAATGGCGACAACCTCTTCCACTATCGACGGTTTCACATTTGTTAGTGTAACGTCTTAACAAAGGCCTTATGTCGGAGGAAGATGTGGCAAGAATAACCGGTGGTCTGTATGCTAATGAATGAGGCAAAGATGGTTTGTAACGCTACCATTCGCAAGACAGTGCATGGTTTCCTGTCTTTTCCGCATTAGTCTCAGCCATCTTGACTTCCTCTACTAATTACTGCCTACAGAATATAAGGACCGCCTCTTTTGCACAGCCGGAGGGACCAACCAAACGCAGCACCGAAGTTTGTCTCTAGAAACTGTTCCTTGCAACAAACTCCTGTATGCCCTTAAATCTATAAGGTCAGAATTATGGCAATGTCATTTCGCTCTCATCAAAACATTGGTACAACGCTCTACAGTTCAAGATCAGTAAAGGAAGTAGATTTTTTTTTTTTAGCTTTTTGAAGAAGGAATGCACCATAGCAAGGTGCACAGACTCAAGACGTATTATGAAGAAATTTAGAGGTATCCTTTTTCTCGTGCTGGTATTACATTGGCTCAGGAATGCAGTTTGTCCCTTTTACGGTTAATCTGCCCTCCCAGTTTCCGCCTATGCTTACCGTTTAAAAATGAACACAGAGGATTTGACATTATATTATTAGCTTATAATGTCACGGCGTGGTATTTTGCGATTTACCCATACACTTCTCTGCAGGGTTACGTTGGTTTGGTCTCTGCAGTTTAACAAAATGAGAAGCCACATTCCTTTCTTGTATTCTGTGGTGTTTTTTGGTTAGTGCTCGCCAGTCACAGTGAGGAAGGGTGCACACTTATTAAAGATTTGCAAAAAAATTGTCACATTCTATACAAAACCAAGAGGGAAAGCACCGCAACATGGCTGCAACCATTTATAGTTTCAAATTTGTTAGTGAAATATTTTATCTTATCAACCAAGAATCAACGATGGTCTGAATGCTAGTGAATGAGGCAAAGATATAAGTATGGCAAATACCTCTCGCAAGTTAGTGCATGGGTTCCTGTCTCTTCCGCATCAGTCGCAGCCATCTTAGCTTGCCTAAAGACTGATACTTCCTTTGCTAAGGACCGCTTATCTTTCAGAATAAAAGGGCCGCCCTTTCTCACAGCGTAGGGAACGAACAGACGCAGCCGAAGAGTTTATCTCTAGAATCTACATCATTGCGACAAACTTTATGATTTTAACGCTACATGGTCTGGATTGTGGCGATTTCATTTTAATAATCATATATAATAAATAGAGGCTCGCGAATACGATAAATGTATAACTCATTTCATAACTCTGATATCAAACAAACACGAGTTTCAGATTCTTTTTATCATATAAACTGTAAGTAATAAAAAACATGAACTTTTAATCGTGAAAAGGACACTGACGTGGCCTCACCTGTTTGAGACACATCAATCACAACTGAACTGAATGAACACACAGTTAACGCGACACAAAGTAGATCCAGACAGCTAACAATCATCTATGAAACTTTAGACCACAGAAACACTGTGACATTTCAAGCACTTTAATTCAAACGTTTAACTGAATTGAAACGTGAAGAGAACGATGACAAGCGGTAAGAAAGACAGACTGAAATATAATATTTTATTTTTTAAAATCTAGACGGAGGGAAACCCCGCGGCAGTGAAAATAGTTACAAAAGAAATGATGTCACATCCATGACATCACAAAAGAAATGAGTCAGCTTTTCAAACGCCTAGAGGTTTTCAAGGCTTTCAATTAAAGTATTCGTATGCAGGTCAAAGGTCGAATTTATATAATGTGTGACATACCAGAAAATTATTACACACTTTTATGTCCCCGGAAATAGGCCCTATTTATATAATAATATGGTTAATATGCCTTCCCAGTCTCTGTCTATGCTTGCCGTTTAAATAAGAGTACACAGGAGTTGAGATTATATAGAAGCATAATTATAATATGACGTCATCATATTTTGCTATTCCTCCATACACTTCTCGTAGTAAGCTTATTTTGTCTCGATCTAATCTAATATTTCCTTTTTCACAGCATTACGAAAATGATATTATGATCTGGAGATATCTGGTTCTGGACGGTGGTGTCTGGTGCCAGCTAAACCATTGAATTTATTTAATTGAAATAGCCAAAAAGTGTGGCCCAGAGGATACATTTGGTTCTGGCCTGCTAAGCTTTAGACTACACCAGTTTACGTATATAAATGCTGTTACTGTCATTTCGAAGGTTAGCAACCAGAATATTCTATGTCCACATATTATCACTGGTTGTAAATGCTTGGAACTAAATGACATTACATTATTATGTGTGCTTATATTTGACCCAATACAAGTGTTAATGGAGTCAGAGTCAAGATATTGCAGGTAATTGAATTGTTATTTATGTTCAAAATTTCAACATGAATTTTCTCCTTTTATGTATTTCGCCATAACACATTTTGGTTGCTAACCCTCGAGATCCGGTTTTTGATTCTGACCAGTATGATATCAGAATTTGCATGCTGACTAAACTTTTGGAATATAGCGTTAGATCTAATATGTCAACCTGGAAGATGTACGGAGGCAGTTTGTTGGTCTTAATCTTTTGTATGCAGAATGTTTTTCTGTATGCTTTTTTGCTTATGATGCTGTTCGTTTTCTTTGGAAAAGTGCCGATGTTGAAAACTTTCGTATGCAAAAGTCCTATAACTTTAGATCTAAGTACCTTCTCCGGAACCATTCCAATCGTAAATTTTGCATATTTTTTTTTTTTGTTGTTGTTGTTGTTATTGAAATGGTTTGAAGTAATGTGCTTTATTTTTTAACTACTGAACTTGTTGAAAGAACACTATTTTCTTTTTCATCCATTTTTGTTCTCCTCAACATCACCACCACCATTGTCATCATTACCATCATCATCATCATCATCATCATCACCACCACCTTCAATTTTTACCAAAACCATAACTATCATCATGTTGTATTGTCTGATTGAAACAATAAACATAAAGAATTATTGACCAAAGGGTTATTCAATGAAGCACACGTGTATACGATGCAATTACTATCATAATATTTTATTCTCTGGTATAAACATTAGAACTGTGATACTTGTGCTAAACAAAAAGATTTTTTAAAACAGCAATATAAATACATGTAGAGTATATAATATGAAATGAAAAATACATTTCCCAGTTTTCACTCCGTTTTCAAAAGCTCGAAACAATTAGTATGTCAAAGTAATATACACGACATTTTTATGTGCGTTCAAGAAGTAGCATTACCATTTCAATTCTAACGTCATTAGTCGTAACTGAGAGCATGCGCATTAACGGAGGGATATCATACCTTCGTAACAATTTAATTAGGCATCGGTTCTGAATGCACGCTTAGTAGTGTTCAGCATGCAGAGTTAATGTAATTCTTACGATGGTAAGAGATGACACATCGTAAATGCAACTTCCGGGCTAATGAGCTCATTAAAAACATAACACTGCGCATGGGTAAAGAAAACAAAATTGCAATCGTCTCGTAATGATCGTGTGGCAAAATATTAAAACTTTTGATCAGATGATTTCAGTTTCATTTCATTCCAATTTCATTTCAGTGTCATTTCATTTGATAAGACGCCGCAGGCATATCCAGTAAAGGAAAAAAACAAAAGATCTATACAAGCACAAAATATATAAACTTCCACAATATAAAAAAAAACAAAAACCACAGTATGAAAGCACACGAAACTTCTTTCTTTTTCTTTCAATAAATTATGTGACATTGTTGTTATGATAAATGATAAGAATAAACATATCAATCAGCACTTCTGAACTCAAATTCAACTGACTGAAATTAAAACCAGGATGACACAATGAAAACATGCATTTCTTCGGTGACTTCAGCAAAAACTGACAATAATTGAGAGCTTGTCCATTAACGATGGGATCTCTTAGTCTTACCATCGTAAGAATTATTTTACCTAATTATATTGAAAGTCACTATGGATGAATTCAGCACCAGTGTATGCTAATGTAATTCTTATGATGGTAGGAGAACCCAACATAGCTCTCAAATAATTAGAAGACTTTACAAGAACACTAAGACCACTAGGAGAAAGAA
>JAWQUT010000491.1:72022-125424 GCA_033807755.1 Ellobium chinense
ACATACACACCTTACGGGAATGTTCTCTCTATTCTTTTCTCTCTCTCTCTCTCTCTTTCTCTCTCTCTCTCTCTCTCTCTCTCTCTTTCTCTCTCGTTCACCCGCTCTCACTCATTCACTCTTTCTCTCTCTACACACTTAACGGAAAAGTCTTAGACTCACCACTGCATCTACCGGTGTTTCACCCCAAATGGCATGATTTAAAATTATTACGACTTTGCAAAACATACGTACAATGTAATTTAAAGAAGTGTGAACTGACAATCCTGGCTATAGACTTAGTCCGCCACGCACTGCCAGTACAATAACGTAGTGTTTGTGCTACAATCATTTTTTGTTTGCAATACATGGCGAATCCGGAAAACATGAAATTTTAGACTTCACCACAAGCAGTGGACTCTTTTAAATCTCAGTTCTTCTGAAGCAGGGTTGGACAGAACTGAGATATGAACGCAAGTGAACTTATGTTCAGTTCACGTGAACTTGATTTGAGCCCAATAGCTATTTTGGACGAGGTGATCTGCATCAGAACTGTAGCTATTTTGGGTGCTTGATCTGAACTTTAACTTTCAACCTAAATTTCAGTTCAGTTCACTAGACTACTAGACTACCTCGAAAACCAGAACCGAATAACGTTTTCTAAAGCCAACGAGAAACTGATTTGAACTGAAAACTGTTCAGGTTTATAGAGCTGAGCTTGATCTTAGAGCTTAGTGAACTGAACGATCTGAACTGACTTCTTTTTGATGAACTTGTCCAACCCTGTTCGGAAGCATAGAGGAAAAGCGCATTAAAAAGGACTGCTGTCTTCCAGTGACTTTTAAATACTAAATCAGTACATAGAAAACAAAATCAATTTCTCATAATATTCTCCTACTTGAGACCAAATGAAAAAGTGGTCTGCTCAAGCTAAAGTGCAGTTAAGCAAAAATGATTATATACAATAGAAGCTATTACACGTATAATATATATTCTAACAGAAGATAAGCCCAGACAGTGTGCTACTACAGTGCGCATCCTGATCACCCCTTCACCAGCCACTAATACTAATAACAACAATTATAACAATGCAGACATAATAAAGACAATGTGGTTTATAAATCTCGTATCCAGGCTAATGCTAACTCATGCAGCTTCACACTATTAATACCCCAGCAGGTCTGATCGCTCTAGGACTTCCTCGATTCATTTGGAAGCATACAGTCATGTCCGTGCCGTTTACAAGCGCTGGTCAATAGCATTCTGACATTATATTACATTGCCTATAGCCAGGTATCCAATTTACAGGCGAATGAACTGAGGAAGAGATGAATGAAAGGCTTTCATAAGCATGATCACGGTCGAGAATCGAACCCACGACCTTTAGATCTTGAGTCCAAAGCCAACAAAATCAAAAATGTATATTTACTATATTATATTGATATTAGGCATGGCTTCCTCCCTCCTCCCTCTCCTCCCACTTTCCCTTCCTCTAAAGGCAAGAACCTTTTCTGAAGGGCTGACCAATTTACTATTTTAACCATCCTGTAAAGGTCATGTCTGAAACTTGGAGGAACCTTTCATCACGATGCACCACACTGAACTGATGCATGTGAATGAGGTGCGATCGAAGAATCTTCAGATTGTGCCTATAAAAACTCATAGATTTTCTTTAGGTGTTTCATTCCTCCATCATCTTACTTAGAAGTAGTTCAGTTGAAAGCCTAGGGCAATGATCCTTAATAGAGCAGGCCTGGTCCCTAGAGACAACAATCGAGAGGAAAAGCCGGTGCGGGTAGGGGTGTAGGTGCGGGGGCTGAGGAGGAGATCCAAGTCAGAGACCTGGAGACCTGCAGTCCTACAGAGGACAGCAGCTTTCGTGGTCGAGGTAAACTGATGGCATGACCCCAGAACACAGAAGCAGGAACAACGTATTAATTTCTTAAAAGGAGTAACAGTTAAATCGTATAACTCCCCGCTGCTGACTCCCGTATGGACCACTTTGAAAGAGAAGAGGGAATACAACACCAAGCATGTGTATAGGCATAGTATTTAAGCGTAGTCTGGGATGTTTTAGATCGAACCTTGTATAAACCAGTCTGTAATTTTCTTTGTGGGCCATGTTTTACGGTCTTAGTTGGCCAGAGGGGCTGGGCATTTCTGATCTGGGCCTACTCTTCCCACTCCATAAGTGGGTTGTAGATAGGACTTGTTGGGCCATACTCAGGACTGGGGTAACCGTCCCAAGAAAATGAGGTCACAGGACTGTATGGGGACGTAGACAAAGGAGTTAATGGAGGCGAGTAGGTGGGTGAAGCCAAGTCGTCTGGGCTAGAAGGTTCGTAATCTGGAATGATGCTGCTGTATTCTGGGGATCTTGGAATGTAAGGTGGAGATATTGGGATGTATTCTGGGGATCTTGGAACGTACACTGGAGATGTTGGATTATATTGTGGGGATGTTGGGACGTAGGATGGAGATGTTGGGCTATATTCTGGGGAACTTGGGACGTACATTGGAGATGTCGGGATGTATTCTGGGGATCTTGGAACGTACACTGGAGATGTTGGGTTATATTGTGGGGATCTTGGGACGTAGGATGGAGATGTTGGGCTATACTGTGGGGATCCTGGAACGTACACTGGAGATGCTGGGTTGCATTCTGGGGAACTTGGGACGTACACTGGAAATGTCGGGCTATATTGTGGGGATGTTGGAACGTAGGATGGAGATGATGGGTTGTATTCTGGGGATGTTGGAGGTGTTCCGACGTATTCTAGGAACGTTAAAATGGAAGCTGGAGAGATTGGGCTGTTTAGAGGGGATGTTCTCCAACAATTCCATGTTAGGCTGTCTTCTGGGCATAGTGGAATGCAACTTGGGGACATTGGGTTGTATTCTGGGGATGTTGCATTGTACTCTGGGGATATTGCAGAGTAAATTGGAGTTGTTGGGTGGAACTGTGGGGGTGTTGACGTTGAAGAAGGTGGTGCTGGGTTGTCAGCACGGGATGATAGGCTGTAACATGGATGTTTGGGGTTGGAGGAGGAGGAAGAAATTGAGATAAAATTTGGTGATATCGGAGTATGGGGCCGAGAGACTGGGATGGTATCAAGAGTCAGAGGGTGGTGGGTTGAAAGAGGTGAGATGCTCCAGGGAGACGAAGGAAAGTAGTCTGGTGATCGCGGGAGAGAATCGGCTAGGTTCATTTGCTGGGCAGAGGAGGTGGGTGAAACTGGTGGCTTGGATGTGAATGTCAAGCCCGAAGCTGCCATGTTTACCGACTGGGACGTCTTGTCCAGGGCTTTCAGTTCCGCCGACCGCGACTCCAGGCATATGGCTTCCAAGTTTCTCGATGGTAGTGTCGAGTCTGGAGCCTCGACGTTGTCCTCCGACTGTGGAACCGATGAAGATTCCTCTCCTTGTTTAAGATCGGCTGATAGGGGCGATGCTGGAGAAATGCAATGCAAACCCCGTGCACTAACTAGCATTTCTTCTGGAGCAACGAAATCATTGACAAAGTCAGATGTGCGGTAGTCCAAAAAGGCGTCAGTGTCATCGCATAAGATGGCTTTCTCTGATGAATCGAAATCTGAAGATGCCTGAGACGGTGGGTTGTCTAGGGTGCTGAAGGTAGAAGCCCTGAGGTTGGCACGTATCCCTGATGCCAGTTCTTGGGCGGGTGCTGTATTGTCAGCTACAACGAGCAACGAGGTACCGGGAAGGGTGAGTTTGCATACTGTATTATCTTTACTGGTCATTGCATCGTCAGATGCATCATGAGGCCAAGTACTGGAGTTGGTGGGTGTACATGACGTAGTATTCTCAATGGTCCTTGCACCATCAAATGTATTATGCAAGGGAATGCCGCAGTAGGAAGATTCTCGTGATGTAATATTCTCCAAGGTCACTGCATCGTCAGCTGTATCATGCGAGAAAGTGCCGATGTAGCTGGGTGTAACATCTCCAAGGGTCACGGCATCGTCATCTCCATCGATATCATGGGATGGTAAGCCGGTGTCGGTGAGTGTATATGATGTACTATGTTCAAAGGCCATTTCTTCTTCGTCTGCATCAAGAGATAAAATGCCCGGTGCTGCAGCTTGACTGATAGTCAGCTTGTGTTGGGCTGCGTGAAGTGGCAAAATGCTCGAATAGGAGGCACCAGGGTCTGTGCATGATGTCAAATCGTGAGTGCACATTATGTGGTCATCTGTGCCAGGCGATGAAATGAGTGAGCACGCAGGTGCGAAAGACGCCTGATTTCTAGCGGAAACTTTATTCGCAGAGATGTCCGGTGATCGGGTGCTGGAGTTTGTAGATGCGCCTCCAGCCAGAACTAGTATTGGTACCGGTACCCGAGACATTATGAAACTGTAAATAAAGATGCTGCCCTCTGTTGGTGGCGGTCTGGTATTCTCTGTGCACAACAGGCCCAACCTTGTGAAAGGAAAAGAAAAAGGTTTGAAGTTAATTTAAAACCAGATTGCCCGCCGTTTTGCTAAAATATTTTAAAGAAGGGAACAAATCGGTGACATCATTTTAGATGCCATTTTTACTCGAGGTGTTGATAGGAACATACTCGGTCCCATCAGCTGCTTTGTTCATTTCGCATGCACACAATTGTGACTTTCTCCTTCGTGACAAAGTTAATTTTCCTCTGGGATGAACATATGGTAGTCTGAACATTCTTGGTAATAAACAATCGATCACTGCCTTAAGATTGCAAATAACCATAAGTACATGGTGTAGACCTGTATGTCGTGTGCTCATAAGATCGTAGCTAACATCTGAGAAATTGTACATTAACGATGGGATCTGTCACCATCGTAAGAATTACATAAGTGCATTGGCAGTTAATGCACATTTTGTAGAGTTCAACATGCAGAGTTAATGTGATTCTTATGATGGTAAGAGATCCCACTGATAATGCGAAAGTTCTCAGTTGACAATATGCGTTCGCGCTGCCTTGTTGTTATATCTTGACTTACTCTGCACGCCTGAATTGATTGCCAGTTCAGCTGTATAGTATAAGTTTTTGCTTAGTTTGTAAGACTTCTTTAAGTGATTCTTTTGCCGTCAATATAGGGTTATTAGTTTCCTCAAGTCGAAGTGCACAGTTCGACAGCTGAGCTTAGATTGATCTGACCACGACAGACAACAACCCTTATAGCAGGAAAGAAGTGAGAGAGGTAAAGTAGTTGCAGCACCGTTGGCTCGCCGCTGCACCGCGACGCGAGCCGAGCGGACATGAGAACGGTAACTTAGTAATGAACTAAATTTGGCAACACTGTCATGTCTAAATATAGTATTCACGAGTAGGGCCAACATCATGACTTTGTAATAACCAGCTTGGAATTTCCATTAGAATTATAATTTCTGTCGTCCACGGTCAATGGATTGATTATGATTTTTTACATTTTTTTTAAATTGGTCCAGTTTCGTTCAAGAGCGAAAATGGAAGTTTAGTTCAATTAGATCTACGTAGCCTAGCCAGTCAAACAGACGGTATCGATATGACAATAACAATAAGAATAAGTTCATTAAACTCAGACAATAAGCTGTTGTAAATGAGCAAACAATGACAATATTCTTACCCTTCCCCTCTCTCTTTCTCTCTCTCTCTCTCTCTCTCTCTCTCTCTCTCTCTCTCTCTCTCTCTTCCTCTTTCTCTTAACTTCACACTCACATTTAATGAAATTTCAAATTTAGAATTTTTATACAAAGATCGAAATAGCTGAGTGTTGGTGCATGCTGACGGCACGAGGGCACCGCTAACGAGAATACAACGGCACAGTATGTACAGGTATATGTACCTTCTTAGCTTGTTACATCCCAGGGCTTCGCATCAGTATTTGAATATTGAGAGATATAAAGAGAGATATTGGGGTGGGTCCACTGGGGCCACATGAACTGCAAGACCACTTTATTTTTTTTTTCTCTTTTTTTCAAAGGCATTCTTTGAGTTTGAGGTGTTGGCAAGGGAGTGGTTCTGTTACCAAATGTTTTCTGTTGCTATGACAAGCTGACAGGTGAATGCATTGCCCGCCAGGGCATTCTTGTTGAATTTTCCTATTCAGGCCAACTTCATCAGAGGTCTGGTATTGTCTTGAGTTTAAAGATCGTGGACTGTCTCTTGTTTGTTTTCCTTAAAGCCACGTTAAGATTAAGAATAGATCTAAATAAATCATGAGAAAAATATGTCGGCTAGAGATGGGTCAATAATCCTCTATTTGTTTCCATTTTTTCCTCTGTACCCCCCCCCCCCNCCCCCCCCCCCCTCCTTCTTGCCATTCCCTTTAAAGTAAAAAATAAAAATAAAAACAAAAACAACATAAAAGCCCATGGAAAATCGTTTATTTTGACTGGAAACAGATCATGATACAAATCTTCATCTAATTTTATCAAGAAATGAAAAAGCCTCAGATTACTCCTTCCTCTTCCCCTTCCTATTTTGTTGGGAGATGAGTATTGAGATGTTAATCATGAATAGATCTATATGCAACAAAATTATCTTCATGGAAAAATATCAACATAGGCTCTTTTGTCGGAAAACAGTAATCCTAGACCTACCTTTCCATTAAGTTTCATCAAGGATGCTACTTGCTTGTCATAAATTTCTTTGAATTTTCTGCATTTCTTCATACAGTCAAGTCTAGAATATGTCATTATTAGCAGCAATTATACGAAATATCACGAAAATAGCTTTTTAAGAAATAACTTGTAGGTGCACAAATATATATAACTTACTTCATTAGGAAGAAAACAAGAGGAAGAAAATGATAATTTTTCTTGAAGATTTTGAGTTTTCTGTGCAAGCTATTTCTTAGAACGATATCAAAAAACAATTCTGAGAGACATCAACATGCTCTAATTCCTCTGAAGACTGGCCCCACTGGTTTCATGTACATTCATGGTTAGAAAACTTGGGCGGAAGTCATTGTTCTCAATGATGTCTCCAATTTCGCACCTGTTTGCTTTAAAATTGATTATTTTCACACTTCACACACTTGAACTAAATGTGGTTCCCCCTGTCGTGTGAGTCCCATACATCAAGAACAAGAAAAAAAATAAGGACACGAAGCCTTTGCTTCTAGAGACAATCTGGACTATATCAGTAACAAAACAACAAGAAAAAACTATGAAATGGAATATGATTCAGGAAAATAAAAACGTTTATTCCTCAAACATCTCACTCATTCATTAATAAAATGTAACAAGCAGTGAGTTTTTAAATCTTTATTGAACTTTTTTCTTCATAATTTTCAAAGTTCACACAACAATAACAAATTCCAACACAAAAATAAATCAGTAATGACGAACAATAAAAACAAATTCATGATTCAAAGTACAGTGTATATCAAAATTTTGATAAATAAATACTAAAATACTGCAATATTAGAAAAGATTATTTGTCTAACCATAGCACATGATACAATACACTTATAAATAAAAAACTAGACTATCAAAGAGTTTTCATTGAACAGCCAGTCACCAATCAACTAATCTTACACATCACTTTCTTGTGAAAGGTTTAGATGAAACTCTGCCATGAAAATTTCAGCTATCATAACAAACTATGTAACTCAGATGGGTCTTACACTGAAATATTAGAGTGATTAGTTCAACCATGCATGAATGTTCTTCAATGTACTGTAATCAAGAGATCAAAACAAGATTCATTTAAGAACTCTTTAGCACAATATGGAACAATTCAGAAATACCTTGCAGGTAACAACAAAAAAAGAAATGATAGGGTTACATCAGTCCTTTGACTGCTATGAAATCTGCTGCACACATGAACAGTTTACGTTATAGAGAATTTTGCACTGAGCATTTTTATGATTATGTGTCTCTGCTTTGGATCACTGGAAAAATTTGAGATGTTCCTGAGGTCCTAGATGAAACAATTGAAACCAGCATGTACCCAGTGCACTTCACCAACTGAGAGCAGTGGGCTTGATAAAATTCTCAAGAAACAAACATGCAGCTTTTATGCTCTGAACAGTTGATCTACTGGTATTTTATCTTCTGTAAGCTGGTTTCAAACTAACTAAACTGCAATCTATGAGGTAACTGTTTTGGGGCTCAAACACAGTAATTCTGATTTCTAGTTGCTCTTGCCTAGCAGCAGTCTGACAAGACGAAAGTGAAATAGATGCAAATCAAAGGTATTATTTGATTCATTAAAGTCTCATCCAGTATGCTGTTTGTCAAAGGCAGACTGACTCAGTATCTTCACATAATTATATGTGACGTCAGTCATTTGAAACTGAAACTGAAATTAAAATAAACTGATCTAGTTCAGCCAGCAAACTGGGGTTTGTAGCATTGTTGTTTCTGTGTCAGAATAAGAAGAATGACAGTCCTTTTGCCACTTTGTAGATGGAAATGAACTGAAATCTGAACTGCTGTGTTGAAGCCCTCAACCTGGCATACAAAACTCACTGGATGCGATATCTATTGTGACACTGTGAATCATTTATTTTTTTCTGGGAGCTGAAAGTTGCATATGACTGTATCCTGAGTACATTTAATGTAGATGTGTACATATCTAACCAAAGTGTGCATGTGTGTATGTCAGCACACGGCGGAAATGCGATGATGTCAATGTTCTTCACCTATGATACCTGCCTAATGTAAGCACACAAATTTAAATGAACAGTAAGATTAACCTGAATGAAAGATGTGAGTCAATCCTGCTACACTGGATATTTCACCAAGCTACAGTATTAACATTCCCATAAGTTACACATATGTAAAAAGTCTCAAGGAAACATAACTTCTCAAACAAGATGTGTTGAAATTAAAAAAAAAAAAAAATCATGAACAGGGTGTATGGCATCTTAAGATTTTTTTTTTCTTTGGATGTAATACAATGATGCTTTCAAGGAAGAAAAATGTCTTATAATATAATGTCCATTTCAGTGAGCACACAAACAATAAAAAATGCTCAACAGGTTTAATCATAGTATGGATATGTCAGGATAAAAAAACATTAATGGCTTACTTCCCACACAAATGCTCAAGAAAACTCATTCACCAAGTTAATAAAAAAAATTCATTTGATATGACAAACATTTTTAACATGGCAACTTATATGCAGTAATTAAATCTCATAAGCAAAGCTTGGGTACCAAATTTTGAGTGCTGAATTTCACAAGAAACACTTTCTATTTCCCTTCCTCAACTTTACCAGCCTGACATTTCTCTGGTAAATTATCAAATCAGTCGCAAAGCAGATATTAATTCCAGCTAATTCGGAACAATCCTGAATTTGGCATATTCACTCATCATTATGCTGGTGTGATTGCAGACTGAATATTGCTTTCAGATTTTCCAACAAAAATCACAAACTAGATCAAACCTAAACAGTGAAATAACTGACGAATTAATAAAAGATTTTTTTTAAAAAATGGGAACCTTGTTCAATGTTAAGTAAGTTTCTATAATACATGGACAATGGCAAGCCCTCATGTCATCTATGTATACCTGTTACACAAATTACCATAACCATGACTGCTGTAACAATACATATTTATCTTTGTGTATGTGTGTTACATTCATACACATCTGTGATCAAAAAGGACCTTTTGCCAAAATAGGGAGAAAAATGCGTAAGACAAATAAAAGTCTCAAGAATTGCAGAATTCATCATACCACGTATCTGATTACAATATGTACAATCAACATTCACAATACTCTGTCAAGATCCAAGACACACACACTACTGCAACATTACCATGTACAAAATGTAGCATCAGGAAAGGCATTTACAACGTGCAATGACTGGACCAAATCCAATACTATGTTTCAAGTATTCTACATAACAAATTATTTACAAAATCACAAAACCATTTACAATGACTGTAGTGAATATCTTCAGTTTTTCTTTGAAGAGCTTTCTGAGCTATCACTGTTGCTATGTGTAATGTTCAAAGTATTCACAGAGCTGTTTATGAGAGTTTCATTACTGAAATGGTGACAGTTCCATTCTTGAAGTGCTGTCCCAAGTTCGAACTCTGCTCTTTGTCAGTTCAGCCCCCTCTAAGGCTGGTCATCATCCTCCAAGTCTGTGCCATACTGTGGGCTTGATGGGCTGTAGTGAGGGGTGGTGGGGGAGTAGGCAGGGCTACTGGGGGAATAGCCTGGGGAGGCTGGGGAAGATGTTGGAGATGTTGGGGAGTACTTGGGGGAGGAGGGGGAGTAGGTGGGAGAGGCNGCGGGGGAGTAGTTGGGAGAGGATGGCGAGTACGAGGGTGAAGTTGGGGAGTACTGTGGGGAGGAGGGGGAGTAGTCAGGCGATGCTGGGCTGTAGCGTGGGGAGGTGGGGGAATATTTGGGAGAAGATGGGGAGTAGGATGGAGAGGCTGGGGAGTATTGTGGAGAGGAGGGAGAATACTGCGGAGAGGAGGGAGAGTACTTGGGGGAGCTTGGAGAGTACTGGGGAGAAGATGGAGAGTAGGAGGGAGATGTTGGGGAGTAGGATGGCGATGAAGGACTGTATTTTGGGGATGAAGGAGAGTAGGATGGGGAAGATGGGGAGTAGTTTGGTGAGGATGGCGAGTATGAAGGGGAGGATGGCGAGTATGAGGGAGAGGATGGGGAGTAGGAAGGAGAAGTTGGGGAGTAGGATGGGGATGTTGGGGAGTAGGAAGGCGAGGTGGGTGAATAGTTGGGCGACGATGGAGAGTATGAAGGGCTTGTGGGGCTGTATCCAGGGCTGGTGGGGGAATATGAAGGGGATGTTGGGGAATAAGATGGGCTCGTGGGAGAATAGGATGGCGAGGTTGGAGAATAGGAAGGGGAGGTTGGGGAGTAGGATGGACTGGTTGGGGAATATGAAGGGCTGGTTGGGGAATATGAAGGGCTGGTGGGGCTGTAGGAAGGGCTTGTGGGAGAGTAGGATGGGGAGGTCGGGGAGTACGACGGGCTGGTCGGGCTGTAGCTGGGTGATGTGGGAGAGTAGGATGGTGACGTTGGAGAGTAGGACGGGGAGGTGGGTGAGTAAGAAGGCGATGTTGGGGAATAAGATGGGCTTGTTGGGGAGTAAGAGGGAGATGTTGGGGAGTACTTGGGGCTGGTTGGGGAGTACCCAGGGCTTGATGGGGAGTACGATGGTGATGTTGGGGAATAGCTTGGGCTCTGTGGAGTGGCCACAGCTGGTGAGCTTGGCAAGTATGCAGGAGAAGAAGGCGAGTAGCTTGGAGAAGATGCCCCATGTGGTGAGGGGATGTAAGGTGAGCTGGGTGATCCTGGAGATCCTGGCTGAGGGGACCAGGCAGGAGAGTAGCCTGGTGAATAGCCAGCTTCGCTTGCAGTGGATGGAGAGAAACCTGCCCCTCCTGGGGTCATGCCGCTGCCTATGCCTGGTGACCAGGCACTTGCATAGCCAGGAGTGCCAACCTGACCCCATGGGGTCATCTGAGGGGACATGCTTGTTGGAGATGATCCAGCACCAAAGAACATGCCTGTACCAGCACCTGCAAGGAGGCAAAATAAAATATGCAAATTATCATTAACGGATCTAAATATGCAGACAAGTTGATTTACAATGATAAACAATAAAATTTAATACTTCTTTTCCAACTCACCACCCTACTGATAATTACAGGTACTTGATTTCATCAAGCCATACACGTTTTAGACCAGGAACTGGAATAGTAATCCTTTCCTGCATGTACCACAGACTGGCCTTTCCAACCTATCCCCCTCCATCAGTACCCTCCCCTTCCCCCTTTCAACTGATTATCACGTCCAGACCAGCCATTCTGACAAATGCCTCGTATTATCATATCCCGAACAGCAGCTGATAAGAACTGTAACAGTGATCAAGAGACTATAATTATCTTGGTTTTATTACAAGAGCATCACTTAAATAGTAGATCATATGGCTAGGATTAGACACTTCACAATGTTTGACATATTTGAAGATAGCTCACACTGTTTCATAATTTCCTGAGGCAAAACCATGATCTTTTATAAGACAGCAGAGTTAGCAACAAATCAACATACCTCCCATAAGGCCTGGTCCCATATTGGTAGGTATCTCCATACCATACTTGCACTTCTCAGCGTCCAGCAGAAGCTCAAAGCAGCCTGTTCCTATTTTTGCCAACTGACCCAGCATGATGTTCTCAGACACACCTTTCATTGGGTCAACCTCGGCATGTGATGCGGCCTCCATGAGAATATCAACCTGAGGAACATACAAGTAAACATGATGACACTTCTCTGACCAAAATCTGAACTCCAGGGCAATCACATACTCTTGAACCATACAGGCAACATTGTCCGAGATATTAAACAATGATCTGAATCAATATGAATCAGAATATAAATTAGATCTCCGTGATAAAATCCTTTTAAAGCACAACCTCACAAACTTGAATCTCACAGAATTATCTTTCCTGTCTTCTCATAGCAAAGTGGGGTCCCTTGCTTTATATTTACATAACAAGATAGAATTTTAAACTACTTCCTTTTCAGTACAGACATACTTCATACAAAGAAAAGACAGAGGCACTTCATATGCTGTAATTATGCATACAGGAAACCTTTGAGATAACTTCAGAAGCTCGACATAATCAAAGCAAGAAATGTCCTCAGAAAAAAATTAGAGTGTTTGATACAATGGACGTCATTCTTTATGTCAGAACTGTATCTTCATCATAGGACATCAGTAACCAATAACAGCTGAACTATGTAACAATGGCATGTGACATTTTGTCCACATCAAGGGTTCACTGCATGTGTTTCAATTTAGGTCAAAAATTTGGGTTCAAACACCTCATTATTTTTAATGGAACTCTCAACCAGAAAGTTGTATCTTGGAAGTTCAATTACATCTAGGTAGCTTAAAAGAGGAAAGTTGGGCAAGTTATCTTAATGTCATGTCAGATGTCTACTGGAACTCTCATTTTCCCGAATCCTTGCTATCTACCAAGTTCTCTCTTACCGTTTCCTCAAAGGAGCATCTAGCCAGGGCACCAGTCTCCTGTCTGTTGATGCCGTGACGTGTGATAGCCATCAGATGACCCTTGGATGTCATGATGTCACAAAGCAAGGCCAAGTGACGATAGTTGACATAGGAACCGTCAAAGGAGATGACATGGTTCATTTCTCTTTCAATGGCTTTGCGCACTGCTTCAATTCCCAAAGTCTAAAGAAGAAACAAGCAAGAATAACAATTTTTTTTTTTCCCAGCTCATGAATAACAATACTTTATGTTGCTCTCTATGAGTCTGCAATGACTGAATACTTTACTCTGTACTTTTAAAACTCATAAAATACTTTTTACAAGTAGAATTTTACAAAACTGATTTTAGAGTTTTTTAACCAATTACACCCCACCACGCTCAAATTCGCCCACAAATATTTCATCTCCGTGCGCGCCCCCTACCCCGCCCAGTCATCACAGGCTTCTCCAGTAACACGATCTTGCTGCCAGGTGTCGCTAGACACAAGCTTTCGTAAAATAGACTGTTTCTGCCAAAGTTTTACTTCCGTTTGAGACCGAAACAAAGAAAATCAAATGGGTCAGAGCAATTCTGCATACTTTGTTCCCCATGGTGTTTGCAACACTCCAAGGCTGGCTCAATGAGCTCAGAAGCAATAGTGAAAGTGAATCTAGTGGCACAGAAAGTTATAATAATGAGTCAGATGTGGACATAAACGTTTTAGTAGGTGAGGAGAATGAGTCAGACAATGAATCTGACATCGATGTGGAAAATGTAGGTCCAGACCCAAAACGTGACAAAATTTCATGTTTTCTGTTTTTCATATTTTTTAAAATTTCAAATCCTCAATACAAATGCATACAACATTATATATTTGTGAAAGTTCACTCATTTTTCTTTCCGGTGAGTATGTTTTCATGCAATTTTATGGTCATTAATGGGGAGAAATAATTTTTTGAAAAATGCATGTATGTAAACATACAGTTACTTTCCCTTACTTAGGAACAGGGGCTCAACTTCCTGTCTAGGGCTCTAGGGTGTAATGGGTTAAGATACTCTACAATGTGCATAACTAGATGTCATTGACAAGATAAATTTTGAAAACTGCAGAGAATGCAGGAGCATTCTTAACGAGACTAAAAATTGCATAAAATCAGGTTAAGAAAATGCAAAAAAATCTTACATCAAAGACTTCAATGATGTCATTGGTGTAGGTTCTGACTGGATCCACATCTCTCTCACTCAAGACTTTAGTCAAGCTGGAACCGTCAGTCTCCAGAATCCATTCACTGACAGCCTTGAATTCTCCCTCTTCTGTGATGTGGATTCTTCTCTTGTCATCAGTGGTTGGCAGATGCATGTACACCTGTGAGAAATTCACCAATAAGTATAATAAGCACAGGAGTTTTTCCTCTTCAAAAATTCTCACCTTCGCCATGACAGGCAAGAGAAAAATGGGCTTCCTGCCAATAGCATTTGCTGAGAATTCTAAAGGACTGGACCTTACATGAACATCTGAATGCCTAGGCGGAGTAAAAGTTCTCTTTACTAATCAATTTGACAGTTAACAACAATGAACGCATACACTATGTTTCAAGAAACCAATATTTTTTCCTCTTTCAAATAAGTTACTGCTCACGGAAGGCTGTATAGAATAACAGAGTAAACTTCACCTTGTAACATTGTATAACATTAAGTCATTATTCAAAAACATAATTCCCTTCCTTGACATCTTGAGACCAGGCTAGGTAATAGCTGGCAGTATTCTAGTATTTGCTCTTACCTTTGAGATGGCCTCAATGCCTTGTAGAGACATATCAGACAGCAGGTTGGCCTCAATGCATCTTAGGAACACATCATCCTCCATTTTGTCAACAACCTCTTCCTCCTGAAGAAAAGATGAACAGCAATAAGACAGAGATTCCAAGATTTCATTTCACTAATTGACACCATAACATTCTGATCAGCCAGCAAAACTCCTCAAGCCAATATCATATGACGTCTCAACTTATGATCAGATAGACAACACAAGATTACACTTATTTACTACTGCATGAAATCACACAGTAATTCCTACATGTAATAAAATTTCCCAAACTAACAACAATCAAAAGCATGCAGAGATGCATACTGAAGAAGTGCATTTGCATCGCAATTACTACATGCTACCCTTTAGTCACAGTAAAACTGGCTCTGAAAATGGAGCTGGTTTACAGGAGTCACTTTGAAACAGAAGGACTGAGATAATTTGTAGAAAGAAAGAGGTACTTTATAATAATATGCATTTCTGGAAACTTTTGGGACAACTTTTAAAGTTCAACATGAACAAAACAAGGAATGTCCTCAGAAAAAAATTAGAGTGTTTGATACAGTAAACGTCATTATCCATATCAGAACTACATCTCCATCATAGGACATCCATTACAGTTAACATTTTGTCCGCTGAAACTTGCAACTATGACGCGTCACTTCGCCCAGACCAAAGCAGGCTAAATATATTTCATTCAAGCAACAAGTAAAGTTTGGTTCTGTTTAGTTAAACTTTCAAACAGAAAGTCATAAGAATGCAAACAGAAAAAAAAAATAATAATCTTGAAATAAGACTAACTGGTCTGTTTCTCCCATTCCCTGCACTTTTACAAAAAAGAAATTACAAAGAAACTTACATCCTGGTATTTGTTCTCATCTGAGTTCATGATACGGATTCTCAACACCAGCTTTTCAGCATTGTCATCATTGAAGATGCAGTTGAGATCGTCCCCAAATCCAGCCTGGATTTTCTCAGAGATCGCCTCCATGGTCAGCTTCTTGTCTGTCATACGTTTGCGGTCCAGCTCAATGCGAAGAAGCCAGGGAGAAATGCGGGATGCATCAAAGTCTGGCATTTCATAGTAGATGCTCACCTGTCAATTTCAAAAACACGGTAACTGCATGGTAAAGCATAATTACTGAAATGGCTCCTGTACACAACAAAACCAAATATAACACACACAAAATTTATCTTCAGCATCTGACCCATCCAAGCAACATAACAATGTTTTCATATTCTCCCCACAAGCACTACATTTTGTTTTATACCAATAATGTTGATCTATTTCTTGTATTCTATGCTCTTTTTAAAAAATTATTTCCAGTGTTTGAACTTCCTTACATTTCTAACTTTGTTTATATTACTTTAATTGTGTTAGAGCCATTACCATGCAGTAATGATCTTGAAAAATATGCAGCACTTCATTTTGTTGATGAAGACATACATATGGTAGAAAGTCGATTTACTATTTAAAAATTAAAATCCAGTGAAACATTATGCGATTAAGCCCCAACTAAAGAATCCATTTACCAAGAAACAACCTAACTTGATCTGGCACACTAAGGAGGAAAAAAAACAAACACTACTAAGAAACTGCAATATCTCATAACCACTGTGCTGAATGCACTTAAAGAGCTTTCTTTTCATTAAATGCAAGGATATTTCATAATTCAAATGATCCTTTTAACCTACCCATTCCTGATCTTCAGCAATGACTGTATTCATTGGATCAGGATCATAATAGATGGCTGTGTTGGCTGTGACTCTCCTAAGAGTGGTGTGCTCAAGACGACACAAGACATCCTTGCATTTCTCTGCATCACGAGCAGCCTGACCGAGCAGGTACACAGTCAAAGAGGGGGTCTTGGGTTTTTTGGAGATGTTGATGATCTCCTTCAGACGAGGTACACCAAGGGTGACGTTCTTGGCAGACACACCAGCATAATGGAAAGTGTTGAGGGTCATCTGAGTAGCAGGCTCACCAAGTGACTGAGCAGCCAGAGCTCCCACCATCTCTCCGGGGTGGACCTACAGGATGATCAAAATACAAACTAGTTATGTATTTTCTGGAAGATAACTAAGAGAAAAAAAAAAACCTGCATTTCTACATGAAATGTTAAGAGAAGGTGCTTCTCATTCCAAGATTGTAATGCAGATTACATGATGAGCAACTTATTATCTTACTTTGTCACTTGGACCAGCACCTGTTGTTTGACACCAGTTTTATCCATGTCTCTTAGATATCTTTATTCATGACCCTACCAAAAATTTTCTGAATATTCTGTTAACCACAAAGTTGCTTCAGTTTACACCAAAGAGTGTTGTTAGTTGGTACCACTAAGAGTGGTAGCTGTATTGATCGATTCCCAACAAGTTAAGACAAGCCCCGCAGTATAATTAGTTATACTGTGAAGACACATAAACAAGCCCTGCCAGACTGTATAACTTGTGAAATGTATTACTGTTGGTGTTTTTCAATTTTGTGAGGGTATTTTTCATGAGAAATCAACACCAACAAAGAGAAATCTGAATTATTAGACCAAAAAAATCTGAAAATCTGAGGTTTCTTATTATATCCAAGAAGAAAAACAACATGAATCATAGCGAATGTTGTTTTCAGTAGCAAAATGTTAACTTTTACTAAGAAGTGACAAAGCTAGTTCAGACTCTTACATTTGAAGGATCAAATAGTCCTGATGAACAGTGAGAATTAGAAATGCGCAAATGCTTAGGAAAAAACGTAAACATGGTGCAAATAATTCACTGATAATCACAACTATTGAATGTTAGGTTAAACATGTCAAAAGTTCTTTGAACTTCAGCCAACATTCCACAATGGAAATAATCGAGCGCAATAATGAACAAAAACTTACCATGGCTTGCTGAAACTTGGTTTCAATTTCACCCAACACCCACTCAAAGGCCTCTGTGGTGAGACAATGTTCCTCTGCTACACGCTTCGTGCAAAGAGTAGATCGAATTAGAGCCTTCATCAACAATGTGGCATTCTCATTGGCCTGGTAGGAAATGGGGTCATCACCCACCACGATGACCAGCCTGCGGCAAAGATCTCTCACACCTGAGGGGAAAAAGAGGCAATGATTTAATGACAACAGAAGAAATGTGTACAGGAAGACGACTCTCATGTAAGAATGTAAATTATGCAATACGATTTTGGCAGTGTACATTGCCAACAAAGCAATACATAAACAAAAGACAATTCCACACAATCTAGACTCAAAATGTCACAGCTTAACTGCTGTATGAAATAATAATCCCACAGAAGAAAACAACACAAACCTGATGTTTTACAAAGTTTTCTGAAGCTTTGAAATGCATGGGAACAAGATAACAGCAACTTCTTACCTTCAATAACTTTGAGTGGATGCAAATCTGAGGGCTTCCGTTTGTCGATGCGAAAGATCTTCTGAGCATTCCACATAATCCTGTCCATGTTGCAAGGGAGCACAATACGGGCATCTCCAGTGGAGAACACCTGTCTGATGTTGCTCCGATCCTCCTGCAGCTGCTCCCACTCTCGTTCCAACTCCGACATCAGACTTGCATCTCCCATGAGGTCTTTGATGACCTCTTCACTCAGGTGTCTCCTCATTGACCTGATAAGAAGTATGGTTAGAAAATTTAGTACTTAGGGGTCACAAGTTAATCAGCTGCAAAATGGGAATGAAACTACTTTCGCAAACAGCTGAATAAAGAATTTTGTAAATGTAACTCTGGGGATGGCAGACGTTGCCAGCAAAATTTTCAGACACTAAGATCAACATACTGGTCCCTGTTTAATATGGGCTTATGCGGAAATTGCTTTATCAATTTTTTGTTATTCATTTTCTTGTTAAAATGCCATTTTTAGCAGATCTGACTTATTTTCAGGATTCTGCCATCCCTGTAAGTCATATTTTTCTTTTTTCCTTTGCCACAGGCTGTACGATCCACTTTGTAACTGTTATCTGAATGACTGCTCTTTTCCTCTGCACGTATGTTTGAGGATTCTTGAAAGGCCTGTTCAATTCTGAACTACTCACTGTCCAAGAATGGGTAAGTATGAAACAAACTGTCTCCAAATATTTTTGCATATCTGACAATGCTGTTACCATGCACATTATTCTTTATGTTAAGATGCATGACACCAATCAGCTTATGGATCTGTGACAACATTCGTCAAAAGTGGTAAGAGAAAAAAACTGCTGTCACTCCACCAAGGAACAGTGTCGTTAAAAAAGAAAAAAAAGTAGACATTTTATAGTCTTTTTCAAACTTTGCAAAAAAATCTGTTTGAATCATTTCTCAGTCTGTGCTACCTTTCATTTGTGGCATCAAATTTGAAGCGCTGTTCAAACGCTCTGTCTGATGGTTTGAGTGTGGGCAATCCCTGGAACTCGACCCACACAGCGTCCAGTCCATCCTCTCCATAACGCAGCTGTACTAGTTGTTCCACCTGGTTTCTCACTGTCCCATCGTATTTCACCATTACACTCTCCATGGCTTTGATGAGACGACGCTGAATGTATCCTGATAATCAAAGTACAATTGAGCAATGAAAGATTTTCTAGTAAACAATAAACATGCCATACAGAATTAGATTTTGTCTGACCAAACAGACATGACAATAGGACAAACAAGTATCTACATATTTTATTCTACTGAACATCTAGTATTTTGCTAGACCAAGCCCTTTTTCATCAATCAGGGCTGGCAGCTGTTAATATATCTGTACTCACCAACAATGTCCTCAGAGAAAAAAATTAGAGTGACTGATACAAATCATCATCTTAGGAAGATCAAATCAGAGATATCATCACTGGACATCTGTCAGGTTTGCATCATGTTAATACATTTCTCCAATGAAAAGCTCACAATACATTACCAAAACTGCAAGGACATACCTGTTTCTGCAGTCTTCACAGCAGTATCAATGAGACCCTCACGACCTCCCATGGCGTGAAAGTAGAACTCAGATGGTGTAAGACCGGCAAGGTATGAGTTCTCCACAAAACCTCTGGACTCTGGGCCATAGTCATCCTTGATGAAGTGAGGTAATGTCCGGTATTTGAAGCCAAAAGGGATTCGTTTACCCTCAACGTTCTGTTGTCCTACACAAGCAATGACCTGCAACGATGGGGAAGTGAAGAATATTAACATTTGCAGAGATCATTCCAAATGATATGGCCCAAAAGCAGAAATATCATGTTCTTCCATATCTAAAAGGTGCAAACCTCTTGACTTTCATTAGACTGATGGAGTTCATCTCAAACAAAATGAAATGTGTGATTTTTTTTGAGGCCATCATATCATTTTGCTAAGCGCAAGCATCACAATGATGCTTTAAGGATACATATATCAAAATATCTTTGAACACATTCCTCTGCCTGAAATATCACTTTAATTGTAAAGCAGTTCCTAATAATCTCACCCAAGTAGTAGGTAACATTTATTAAACATTCACATATTTCTAATCTGTTTGAGAACATCATCAAATCTCTGATTTATGAAAATTCCAAGGCAATTTCTCCCAAACCCTCTTTCATTCAATTAGCTCAGTACCCACCTGAGAAATGTTGATTTTGGAGCCTTTGGAACCAGAAACGACCATAGCCTTGAAGTTGTTGAACTCTGACAGGGACTGCTGAGCTTTGCTTCCAGTCTTGTCACGAGCAGCGTTCAGAATTCTGTTGACCTACACAAAATGATAAAACAATTTATATCTATCATCAGATGATAGAGTTCAATGTTAATTGATATCATCAATGTCAGATGATGTCTGGGAAAGTAAAAGTCTCAGCCACCTCTGGGTAAATGGTTTGAAATCATGAGATTTTCTATTAATATTACATTTAATGGGCTTCTGAAAGTTTAAAAACTATTGATGAAAACTTCAAATAATATTTCAAAACAACTTACTTGATTTTCAAAAGTCTGCCTGAGTGTGTTGCCAGGGGTGGGTTCCAGTTCATCATTGTGTGCTTTCTCGATGACCTCTATCACATCATTCTGTAAACATGCAGAGAATGAAAGTGAATTTCTTGGAATATGGTGTATCTCCATCTTAATCTTATCAGTTTTCTAATGTTTGAAAATGCAAATGTTTTTGCATTGTTGCAGTTAAATTGCAAAGACATTTTTGCCACAAAAGTCGGACTGTGACAGCATCCCCCAAAGAAACCTGCTAATCAATAACCTCTCAACCATGCCAAGTTCAGGTCACCAATTCTACCTGAATCAATATTCACATTATAAGCATTCTTCATTCTGTAATATTTAATGGTCTTACAATGTCCTCAGAAAAAAATTAGAGTGTTTGATAGTGATTATCATTTGTAATTCATATCAAAGTTTTCATCACAGGACATTTGTTGTGACAGAAAAATTTTGAGTCACTGGAAAAACTTTCTGTGAAAATTCACCACAAGGTAAGCCTAACACAGGGATGCCAATCAGTTTTCAAAAATTTAGCTGAACTTAGTGCAGTTTCATGTGGAGTCTAATTTTTAATATGTCATCGTTAGTAGCAATTAACATAACACAAAGATAGTTCCCATTGGGTATGTGTAAACAGAAATAGCTGTTTCTAATTACTCTCTAAACACAAGAAGAGAATGTCCAAGGCAAACAGCAAACAAAGGACAAAAAAGAATTAATGTTTCGTTAGATTTTGATTTTCCTGCACTAGTAGTTTCTTAATTTGATGTTTATTAACAAATTCTGAGAGAGACACATTTTCTGAAATTAGACAATTCTCTGAAGAGAAGCATTCTGCGTACGGTATATCACTTGATCTTACTTTGGCATTTCTGATGGTTTCCTGGATGTCCTGGTATGTTTGCTGGTCGGCAATGGTGTCACCAATACCAATACTGTGACCTTCCAGCAGGAGCCAGTTGTTGACCACAGTCTGAATGTTGCCATAGAACTCTCCTGCAATCTCAAACCCCATCTCCAGAAAGACAATGTGGACAAGGGAGCCCGCCGATGTACCCAGTGTTTTCTTACAAACAATGCCACTGATCAGCTCGGCATCTTCAATGAGCACCTGATGAAGAAGATGGAACACAATGTTACTGCTGTCACATGGTTCCAGGTTTCTTGTTCTCAAAACTAATCAGAATCACAACTCAAATGTATGATACACTTTAAGGCCTGCCTAAGATATAAAAGAAGAGAAGGAAGGCAATGACCACAGCCATTCACAGGCAAGGTTTGCCTTCTTACAGTAATGATTGGATGTCGCAGCTTTAACCAATAACAGTAGATGGAGTAGGGTATGTATCAATGGGCACTGAGTATATATGCATCTAGTCAGTAAATATGTCTGCAGCACATAAACTGTGTTTACTTTGTCCGTCCTGTGCAAAGTGTGTTTGTTTTATCTGAGCAAAAGCATTCTTAAATGTAGAATACTGAAGATAACCATGCTGGGCTGTAAATTTCATGTGATTAATGAAAGCTACTACATACTCTGGTGTCTCCAGGTGAGATCCACTTATAAGGACCACTGTCCTCTGAGTCTGGATGAGTGGAATGTGTACGGATACAGTTGACCCGACCAGGAATGATGAGGGAGAACAGCTGCTTTCCTGTCCACAGGGGCATTGGTTTCAGGATTGCTGGCTGTGGCATGCGGCCATCCCACGTTGGGAGAAACATGAGCAGGTTCATCATCTGGGCCTGTTATGGATAAACATATCAATACTGTTGATGAGAACCCATAACTTCAGACTGCTAGACTCAATGCCAGAAACCAGTTGCTACAATTTTACATATCATCACATCACTGTGAATGTGATTAATTCCACACCCATTGAGTCAATCAAGCCCACTTGTATTGAGCTTAGGGATTGCGTATCACCAGTTTTCAGACTTCTTGTCTGGCTGATATCAAGCGACTACCCAATTTCCAGAAAATGAATTTTGGCCACTTTTTCTCTTGCTTACATATTAAATAAATGAGGAATAAACCCTGTCATGTTAACATGATAACGAACCATTACATAGTTATATCTTCTCTATAACAAATGAGCCCTCTTAAAAATAAAATTCTGCTAAATAAATTGAAAACTTAAAAACATCATGCAGTAGGTGAAAAGATTCTACAGTATGCAAATTCTGAAGAACTTTTGAGTCTCTCTTATTAACTCACCCTGTCCAAGAACACGTCTCTTTTGGTCATCTTTCTAACAGCACACAATGTGTCTTGCACAATACCCATGACGGGCCTGTTCGCCTGTGGGGTGATGATCATCCTTGGGACAGCTGCCAGGTTGTGGATCTCAGCCCTGGTCTCTAGGGACTGAGGGAGGTGGAGATTCATCTCATCACCATCAAAATCTGCGTTGTATGGTGTGGTTACACTGGGAATTAAAAGCAATAAAAACATATGACTGGGATACTATTCAGAAACTAAACACAATTCTGACAAGTAACCTGACTACCAAACTGTCACAGTGCTATGAAAATGGCCGTAGTCAAGAATGCAGGGAGAAAATATTTTTAACAAAGCAAAAGGAATTGGTGTGTATCTCTGCAACTGTAATTTTGATAAAACAATATTTTTTAACATGTCAACATAGGCCTTGATTTCAGAAACATGTAATATTCTAAATAAATCTGACCTAATCCATTTTCATAGCAAAGTGACGAAATGCAATGGCCGTTTACTTATTTACAGGCAGACTTTCCACTGAACCTCTTGAAAAAACACAAACGATCTAGCACATGCCCCTTGCACTCTTGGTTTCTCCTACAAGGCAACTGAATCCGGTTCAACAATGCTTGAACATTCACCCCACAGAAAATTTATCTTCCATAAATAATTAAGCTTTTGCTGCCAATACATAAGAACCTGGGCCTCACAAAATGAAGAACTATTTCAAATTTTAAATCATGCTAAGACATTAATGCAAACTACATACCTGAGATTAAGCCTGAAGGTGGACCAGGGCAGGACTTTAACCCTGTGACACATCATACTCATCTTGTGAAGGGTGGGCTGGCGGTTGAACACCACTACATCATTGTCCACCATGTGTCTCTCCACCTGTAAGCAAGGCATACCAGTAGTATCAATAAAGATAATGTCACCTATTTGTACAAATGTTATGCTGTAAGACACAATATGCAAATCTGCCTAAACCACTGGAGTGGACTGGCACTTTTCAACGATGCAACAGATCATGCAAGCTGACATTGTATTTCAAAGAGAATGCACAAGGAAAAATATAGCGCTTGGTGAAAATCAAATAAATGAGATGGTGTAATATACGCATCTTGAAACTTTAAAAACATGGAACTGTCGTAAATTCTTGTATTTGAACAGACGTCACAAAGGCAAGGACTTGTGGTTTCAATATTTATTGTTGCTTGTGTCATGTAACTGATGCAGCAGATACGATATGCAGTTCTCGAAAGGCAGTGTCCAGCTTCCAGACAGCGTGAGTGGGGAGAAAAGTTACCAACCAGCCCAGGGGAGTGAGAGACAAGGCTGGTTTATACAGGGGAGCGCGGAGGTGCAAGAGAGCTCTGACGTTAGAGGGATTGTTTTCTGACCAACGCTCCAGAATTTCAAGCTCTGCCACATTTTTATGGAAGAGATAACCAATTAAAGGAAGCTGCACTGAAGGCTGAACACTTTACCTGGACATACTATTCATCAAAATAAAGGGGAGGACATGACAAATCTATCTAAAGTGCTACTTAATATACAAGCCTACAACAGAGCTGTGAAATATGGCAAATCTGTGCTTTTCGACTTTATGGTCTAATAACTTGCGTAATAAAATTTTGTTGAATATAATTAATACATTTCCTGTAAGATCTTTCGAAAACGAAACAGATGTTATCATTAGAAAAATTCTAAAACGATTTGTTAAAAAGATATTTGAAGCCGTAGTTCGAGGAAAAGCACACTTTGCAACCTATGATTAAAATGCATGTAAAAGTGAATTTTATGAACTACAAATGTTCTGATGAAGAGTAAATGGTTTGTTGAAGTGACAGTGTATGAAATTCAATACAAAACTAAATTACAGATGCTGCACGCTAAATGTTACAACAGTCAACACTGTGATATGGTTTTTTGCCTTTTAAGATGATATGAAGGGGGCTTGAATTCACCTGTTCAAAACAGCAACAGAATGTGAAAAAGGGACAGATATACAGTGGAACCCGCTTAAGCGGGACACGCGTGAGCGGGACGCCCGCTTAAGTGAGACGAATGCCTGGGGAACGGAATTTTTGCTATTTAAATCTATACATGTGAGCGGGACGGCAACCCGCTTAAGCGAGACGGCTTGAAGCCAAATGTCCGTAATATACACGCTGTTTTTGACAGGAATGCTGTAAACTGTCACTATCGTACCGTGTCTTAGTGCTTGTTTACCTTTGCCCATCAGCTGAAAACGTGAGAGCTACAAAGAAGCTTGTACCGACGGCCCTGATAACCCCCTTTTACGTTACGTGAGAAGTGATTGGCACTACCTCCCCATAGCCTTCTGTCAGGCAGTTGACCCTTCTGCGCACGCATGGACGAATCAGAGCGGACATCCTAGCCGCTGGTCATATAACCCGCCCAAGCATTAACGAATCAAGATTAAGTAAGCCCGGCCCCTTGTCAGCCACACTTTATCCTTTCTTCAGCTTAGGCAGTGATCGACACTTACGAGCCTTACCTGCGCTATTGCACATCGCTCAGCCAGGGTGTCGTTGACAAAGGCATGACCATCATTCGTGTTGCGTAAAGGCTTTTCGACACATGCCGCTCGCGTCGTGCTCTGGCCAGATGTGGAGCGAGAAGTGTGACGCTTATCTTTGCTGGTGTTTACGATCATGTAAATTTGATCCCAAATTATTTTTGATCACTTGAATGGGGGACGGCGAACATCTCGACTTCAGTGATGTTAGACCTTTCATATTCTCTCCAGTTTTATTTAAACATGTATTATTTCTTTCCCTCTATGTAGACATGTCCCGCTCTTTAAAAGAAATTGTTTTTTTTTAATTTTCAAAGGAGAGTGGTGAGAAGGCTTAGGTGCTTCTTTGAAGCCAACCAAAAATTCCGTTCCCCGCAAAGAATGACCAATAATATGCTCTGCAAGTCTACTGAAAATGCAGTCAGATTGCAATAAGTATATTTTAAACAGTATGGGTACAATTTAAATCTGACTCCGTTGTCACACCTCACTATCAACAAGTAATGATATCCCTTAACTTGAAAGAAACGCACAAACTAGCTAAGAAATCACTTTATAATGGATAGTCCGCCTAAGCGGGACNGAAGGGGGCTTGAATTCACCTGTTCAAAACAGCAACAGAATGTGAAAAAGGGACAGATATATATAAATTCTTACCTTGTAGCCTATCTGCAGATGAATGTCACTGGCTTTGGGATGGTACCGCAAATCAATGCGCTCTCCATTGTCTCTGACAATGTATTTGGCACCAGGGTACTGGTTGGCCCCTCTCCTTACCAAGTTCTGCATTCTGCAGGGAAAAAAAACACAAAATTTAAGCATTTCGACACAATTCACATCAAAGCAGGTAACAACAATAAATTCTCAGTTCAACTAATGAGGATGACTCCATGCCCAGAAAGAGGTCACGTAAACAAAAATTAGATTTATCCTATAGACATAAATGAAAAGATAACAAAGTGAAAGTCAGGTGAACCGACCACTAGAGCCAAAAAAAAAAAAGCACAACAGAACACTTCATCCAAAAAAAAACAGTTCAAATACCTTATGTGAAAATTTCTTCGTTCATTTCTGCAGTTTTTGTTGCAGGCAACCCAAATAGAGACCATTTTGTCTTTAAAATTTCAGCACTAAACACAATTGATGACAGCCAACGTTGAAACCAAACAGATGAGGCAGCCCAGGAATGCGAGCTGCACCTTCCAACACCCAAATAAACTTTCTTTTCTCTATTTTAGCCCATGCCACTGTAAAATACGGGCATGGAAAAGGTATCNCTTATACACATCTCCCCCCATCATGTCAACAAGTACTGTATTAAGTTACATTAAAATGAGGCATCCTCAGAGAAAAAATTAGAGTGTAGAAATTATCACAAATGCATTCAGTTAATAAAGACTTCATCATTGGATGCAATCACAATATATATGTACGGTGAACAAAAGCTGGAACAACTTGATTTTCAGGCTTATTTCCAATGCAATCACCCTCTCCAATTTAAGTCTGTTCTCCATTTTCATACTCACCGATCTATGTTAAAGGGAGTGACCAACTCTGGAAATGTCATGTTCTGTGCAATTGTTCTAGGTACTCCGACCTGATCAACCCTCAAGTTAGGGTCAGGTGTGATGACTGTTCGGGCAGAAAAATCCACTCGTTTCCCCATAAGGTTACCTCTGACCCGACCTTCTTTGCCTTTCAATCTCTGCTTCACTGACTTGAGAGGTCGGCCTGATTTTTGTACAGCCTATGGAAAATGAAAATGTCGAGCTGCTATTAACATAAACCGGAATTGTCAGCATCAAGAATCCATAAAATAATTTGCGTCAAAACTTTCGTCTACAAAGTTCCCAGTGGTTGCAAACAATACTTATCTCCATACAACACATTTCTAAAAACGTTAACCTACATGCATGTCTAAGGATTTATATCAAAAGAAATTCTTCATTTTATAAAAATTTTCTGAAAATATATCTGCAAAAGTTCCTTGAAAATATAAGTCTCCAAGAAGTCCTACATCACTCCATACAACATTGGTTGGTCTTAGAAATTTGTCATCTGTACTACAAAAGAAAACAAGAGCTGTGGATCCATTATCCCAGTTAAAATGAAAAATTACAATTAACATACCTTGGGCAGTCCAGGCATTTCATTGTCCACCAATGTGGCACAGTGATACTGAAGCATTTTGGTGTCTTCCTGAATAATGTGTGCTGCTGCTCCATTCTGTTCATTTCTCCTCAGCTGATTGTTGGCTTTCACAATATCTGACAGCTTGTGGGTCAAGTCATCCTGAAAATGCACCATTTATATCAGTCCACTGAACTAAACCCCTTCATCAATTGAAAAGCTTTTGTGGCCATAACCTGTATCCAAATCTAAACTGAAGGCTTTGGATATTTTGGACACTGTCGCTTTTAGACTTTCCCAGATTGAGGGTTTAGCATTTTTCCCCCACTTCATACACTACAAACAGAAAAAACAATAATTCTGCAATATTCACTCACGATTTTTTATAGGAACACCCATCAAACAGCATTACATGTCCGTACTGAAAAGACAAATCAAGAGGAAAACTTACCTGATTTCTAGCACTGCCAAACATAACCACAGCTGGCCTAACAGGAAGTGGTGGGACTGGATAAACTGTGAGAATCATCCAGTCAGGCCGTGCCCACTTGGGATCCATGCCCATCACTATGCACTCTTCATCTGTGATGCGTTTGAAAATCTCTAGAACTCTTTCAGCAGATACAATAATCTTGCGCTCCTGAGACTCTTCATTAATGTGTTTCCACTCCGCAATCAATTCTAGCCCATTTCTTTTGATGTTTGGCTGGAATCGACCACAACCACCATGATTCTGTAATGACAAAAGAATATGGTTAACATTTCACACACAATCATGTAAATGTTTCAAAGTTTACTTGCAGGGACGTCGTTCTCTTTATAAAATTTTCTGAACTACCTAGTCACATATATATATCATCTAGTTGACATCATGTCATTTTAAACAGTGATGTAGGCTTGCAATGAAATGAAAGTTCTTCAGAAATGCAGTGTTTTCTCCATACTACACAATTGAATAACATATTTCGCCCTTTCACTTAAAAAATTTCACCCAAACATTTGTTCAAAGCATGCCGATTACCCCTCATTTCCTGCCTATAGATCCAAGGGAATTTGAGAGAAATCTAAATAAAATTCCCCTCAAAATTTACATATCTTCCGTCCAAATTTATAACGAGGGAGAAATATTGCACTCATTCATATGACCTAGAGAAAACACTGCACATGGGCAGACTAGTCTATATAACCCAGCAAAAGAATGCTTGAGGCAAATATAAAGCACTTGACCAAAGGAACTTTTTTTTTCATTTACAAATTTCTATTTCTCTCTTCAAGGCACTTCTCAGATCGATGTCAAATATGCAATCTCTGAAAGACTATGACATTCACTGATTTCAGTGTATTCTCTGAAGAGTGGCATGCTTGCACTTGTTCTACTATTGCCAATAGCATGGTTGCCATTCAAGGGCCCCAGGCCTGAAATTTTTTTCACCTGCCACAGATCAACGTAATGTGCCATACTTAGTGGCTAGGGAAAAAAAGCCCATAAATCATACCCTTTTTTCTCACCTCCTCCCTCTGTTACATTAAATTAATAACAGACACTTAATTTCTTACTTCCCCTTGACACTACTATATTGGGTATGTCCACAGTAACAAGTTTTAAAAAATCTGAATATTACTTCACCAATTTTCCCACGACTGACTAAACGTCTACAACATACAAATTTGCCTAAAGGAGTACCTCACTCCCATAATCCATCATCTGTCTGGCATAATGCTCATCACAGCCTCATTCCTATAACACTTTATGTACCTGGCATCAGGCTCGTCATAACTCTCTTACCTTGCGTCCCTCTTCTTGATTATCCCCTCCATCCTCAGTGCCATCTTCTTTCTTTTTCTCCATCTCATCTCCGCCTTCACAAATCTTCCTGCCTTTGCAAAGATTGTACACATGAGCAAGGCGCTTCTGGGGGTAACCCTTCGATTTGCTGAGGATATCCTTCATTTTTGGGTGGCTCTGAAAAAGAATAAAAAAGCAGAGATCCATGAACATCTTTATTATAAGCTAAATCCTCATTAGCTCCTCCATAAGCTCTCATCCACATCACAAGTTCTGTTCATAACTCAATAACTGTGATAATTTTTCAAAGTCTGAAATGCACACTGTTTTTAAAAAAAAATGCTAGCTGCAGTGCTCACAACTTACATATTGTTGATAAATTTCCAACAGGTGAAGACATCTCTTAAAAGGACTCTTGTTTATCAAAACATAATATATTTCTTAAAAATCCATGCTACAGCCTCTTTCATTTCAAAAATTTGGGTAATAACTCATCCCTCAGAATGATCATTCTCAACTAACAATGGCAAAAATCACTTACAGGATCCATGAGGAGTCTGGAACAGAAGAAGCAGACACATCTCAAAATCTTCACTGTTTTGGTCAGGAAAGCCACATGAAAGACTGGTTTAGCCAATTCAATGTGACCAAAGTGTCCAGGGCATTCTGTCATGTTTCCAGCACATGTCTGACATCGTGTTGCCCGATCAACAACCCCTTGCCTTGGGTCCATGAGGCCGCCAATTTTGGGGCGTCCACCTTCCATGGTCTCAGGGTACTTGATACCACCATTGTCAGTAACTGACATGCGACGCTGGAGAGGGAAAGATAATGGGCTAGGTTATAAAATGACTATTGTACTTTGTAGTTCATTACTACACAATAGTATTGCATTTTTAAATTTCACATGAACTGTCTCTCTGTTTATTGTGACATGTAATGAGGAGACAAATTTTAAAGGGTTGGCAATAAGTTTTTCTGAGAAAACGCATTTGATTGTTAATGATCAGCAAAGTTTTCAAATGGTGGTGCAAAAGTTGAAATATAAATCCAACCTAATTAGTCACTACTACCATGTCTGGTTTTACTAGTGGAATATGTATTAAGTTTCAAAGAAAAGACTCATGAAAAAAGCTGTCATTGTCCCATTTATAATTAAATCCTTTTTTCCTGTGATCTCTTCAATTCTTTATGTTTCCTTTAACAACCATTGTGAAATTACCTTATTAAATTTTGCCTGATACTGATAGTGCCACAATGGCAACTTTTTTTTTGTTAGATGCTAACAGGGTAATGATGTAATGTGGTGGGGNAACAGCCAACCCTGAATTTCTACCTTGTCAACAAGTGGTTGCCAAATGATGTAGATGATTCCTTACTTATATTTGACAGTTTGATACACAATCAATCAAGCTTATTATGAAATCCATGGGGCATCCAAAAACATTTTGTATTGATCATATTTTTCAATCTCCATAAACCTAAATTATCTAGGATAGCTATCCTGATATGTGTGACACTTGCTAGGGTGCAATTTTGTTACTTCTGCGTTTGGTATTTGTATTTGTCTGTGGTTGTGTATTTCTGGGTGCAATTAATTGTAAAATAGATGTGACAAGTGTACATCCTATATGGTAAAAGAGACACCAAAGATTTCACCAACTCTGAATGATGATGGCAATTATGAATGAAATAACAGAGTGTCACTAAGTCTAAGTCAGGAACTCTACAAAACTAAACTCTTGAAGAACATTAATTTTTGAAGAATTGTAAGGTCCACTTTCAGGAACCATCGCACACATCAGTGTTACCAAAAACAGATTACTGCAGGTTGGGAGCTGTTGCTTTCTTTTCACTCTTTGTGTTTATATATATAAGAACATTTTGTTGATAAAATATGACCAACAAAGTTTTCAAGATTAGAAACAAATCTTAGTCAGCTCTGAATGCATAGTACAGCAAAGGGCACAAATTGTTATTTATGTTAAGTTCTTGAGTGTTCATCCTTGTGTCAGCATAGTAACTTTACGCCTTCAAATGCATTTCAGAATTTTAAGACTTTAGAAAAAGTGTTTTATTTAGATTAGCTCTAGATCAACTTTAAATAAGCCTTTTCATAATAAGTGGATTTGAATGTGCTAGAAAGTACCAATTTGCATTCACCACACATTTCTATTCATAGCATCTGAAATCCCTAAACATCACTGATGACTTAATCCTGCAATGTTTGTTGTAAACTTGTCAAGGGCTCGCGTAAAGAGATTTAAAAAATTGTCAGCCATGTTCTTAATTTAGGATTTCGCATGCCAGATAAGTGGTGAACACACTTAAATGTAAACTTTCCCATAAGCGGCGATGATGTACTTGAGTTGATGTAGGCAGAAGTCCCTAAACCTACTGACTATTGAGACAAGGTCCCCAACCCTAAATTTGGTTGGATTTTCATAATATTGAAAAATATCTATTAATCAATCAAATATTTACAAAGATTTTCCAAACTATTTTCAAATGCTATTACTCAATGTTTTTGCTTCTGTGGAGTTGGCTTCAAACTCGGCAGACATTTTGATACTCGTATCAATTTGGGAAATCTGGAAACAGTACCATTTCTCTTTGTTTGTTTTCCCCCACAAAAATCCAAGCCCCTCTTTTTCATACTAAACATACCATCAAAATAATCCCTCTTTTGTGTGTTTGTTGGTAGGACCAGGAGTTCGTTGTAGGAGTTACCATAGATATGGAGATCCTTCACTAAATTTAGCCTAGTTTATTAGAGGCTAATGCCTATTGAGTCAGGAGGCTTTCAACCTGATGCCAGGTTTGTCATTAGAATGGTCCTTAGGCCTAACCTTAATATTGCCCATCCATAAAACCAAAAGCCATCGCTACTACTAAAATTAATGTAGACCCACTTCTTCTGGACTATATCTAGAGCTCTACTCAAGCTTGCGAGACACCAGAGTAAAAGACGAGACGAGTAAAAGACGAGACGAGAACAAGACAGTGACAATGCCGACGAATACTCAAATTTTCAAAGTCCCAGTCAGCCCAGTGTTTTCTTGAAATAAGATTATTCGAGTCTACTAGACTAGACAGCAAAATAAATAACTTCTCAATTCCAAATCACCCCAACCCTACCCTAGAGGTAGAGTAACCAAAATGCTTAAGTTTTCACATACTATTTCTTCAGGACCCAAGATTCCGAATTGAATCTTTTTGACGTCCCGAAGGGGAGCGTTGGAGTCTCCCGTAAATCCAGCTGCGACCGTCATTTCTGCTTGCTCAGCTCTGACGTCCCGATATTTGGGCGCTTAAATTCGGGCGCCTGTCGCAGCGGTTTCGCTGCAAATCAGGATTTCGTCTTGGATCACTTCAACTGTTTTCAGTATGAATATGACCACTATTAGCGAAAATGTTGACACCAACTCGATAAATATCAAGGAATTGTATAATATTATTCCTCTTCAACGACTTTCTACGCAGGCAACTAGCCTGGATTGTTCTGCTTCCGGGAGAGAGCTCTGCTTATATAACATGGGAATGTACGGGGACTTCATTTTTAAATACACGGAACGACATGATCATTATGCCAGGTAGGCTACGACTACGAGAGATCAGATGTAAAATCAGCATTTCCATGCATTGGCTGTGTTCAAAAGACAGTTTCGTCCTTGGTCAAATTTATGCTCCAAATTCACATTTTTTAAAGATGCCAGAGAATAGGCCTAGTGTGCCATTCTAACTTGTTCATTCGTGTAGGTCTTATCAACTTTCTAAAACTGAAATTAATGCCATAATCCATATTATATTACCTTTCAAAACCTGGCAATATTCTTCTCCGTACTCTGTACAACAAATTTGTCCTCGAAGCATCAATGTGTTATTTCACCTTGCGGACAAGGGTAGAAAATTCACCTTGCGGACAAGAGTAGAAAAATACAATAACATAAATGTACCCTGCTGAAAGCTGGACTCTTACGATTAATCTTACCGTTCTTGGAGGTGCGCATTGTGTGTGGAGGAAGGGTGAGGGGGATGCTAACCAAACTCCTGCTTCTATTAGCGAATGGCGGTTATTAAAAAAAAAAATCAGAAAGATTTGTTGAATTTTGTCGGCAAATTTAGCGATGATCCTCTCTGTAGACGGTAGGCTGGGGTGTTTCCCATTGTTGTAGCCATAAATGTTGTGAGTTTAAACTCTCCATGGATTGTTTTACCTGTCCTAATAATCAAACTCAAAAGCTGTAGGTGTCAGGGACTCAAAATGACTTCTCTGTGGTTGATGGGTGCTGCTGCCAGAATATCCTGTTCAACACATTCCAGTTTCACTGTGTTGTCTCATACTCCTAGAATTAGAAGACTGTCAGCGTTTCCCCTTAATGAAAAATTAAAATAAAGTGCAATTTTGGACCCCTGGGAGGCTTAAAGCGCTTTACACTTCAGTCACAAGCACACATACTCAACACAAATGCACACCTCCACTAACACACAAGCTTACATACACAGCACATACACACAAACACACTCATACTGACTCACACATACATAAACAGCATCTGTATGAATGTGCAATTAAAGAGCCTCAATACCAAGAATCATATGCAGAGACTGATGTGCTCCCAGGTCCTTAGCGAGGCACACACACAAACACTAAAGCCACACACAATGACTGACGGAGGTGCTGAAGTTATTACTCAGAGTGGTACAGTACTTAATAACAAAGGAAGTTAGGAAACTGTAAGTAAACTGGATCTGCTGAAACAAGGAAATGCGCTGTCACCTACCCATTAGGCAAAGTGTCCAGGTAAATGAGGTATTTTTTTCTTGGGTTAGTCAATGTCACCTCGGTAGCACTAACTTTGAAGGTATACAATAACGGAGAAAATACCCTGTAGGTATAAACCTTTCTTTCATTTGGTCTATTTAAGGCCAGTGTTATACACAATATTTAGCCTCCATTCTAGTGTTCCATGTGGTTAAACATAAATGTGGAGTATCAAATAAATCTGTCCTCCAAGAAAATTGCGGTCCCAAATTATCGCAATTTTCTGCGTTTTTGAGGCCTTCTTGCAGGATTTTTTCTACAAATTTCATGCAAATTTTGCTGATTTTGGCCAAACAGTGCATTTTTTCTGCTAATGTCACCATACAGCGTGAACAGGAGCAAAGAAAATGTCTTCCATTTCTGCATTTTTGCAACATTTCAGTAGTAAACAATGCGACGCGTGATAAATATAACAAAGTTACGAAGCTATTTTTACAATTCTTGGTGCAAATTTTGGGGGTTTGAAATGCTATCTAGTTTTCGCAGGGACAGATAAATATACCCCGAGACCAAAAGAGATTCTAGGCAAAGCCTCTTTATTCTCCTTCCTTACTTGTCTAAAATGTTGTTGTTTTTTTTTAAAATGAATGACCGTCTGCAAAACTAAGGGATGACGGCACTGCACTATGACGGTTATATATAGTGCCAAGTTTATTAATACTAATAATACGAAACCAGTTATGAGGGAAGGAAGTGTCCTGGCCTGGCCTTTTTTTGAGTTGAACAGAAAAGTACCGGTTGCACAGGAGGCTATCTGTTTACTGTCAAAGAATAACGGGGCCCCCAGTATACTCACTGAGAATGAAACTATGGCTGTGTCTGCTAACGCGTAATGCCTTTACTTCATTAGTGTTTAGAGTAGGTCTTGTAAGATGGGGGAGATATTCTCCCCTTATCTTAAATTTAAGCAGAGAGGATTTTTTAAAATTTTTCTCAATTCTTTTCATTTTCTGTGGAAAAGAAAAAAGGATAATGGTGTGCATTCAATTAAGTTTTAAAAGGGGTTTGAAATTGAAGGGGCGGATTGCGCATTTTGGAGGAATCGCTGTTCACCGACAACAATACAATGCTCAAGTTTTATGCTGCCGATTACAGTCTTCAGTGAAGCAACCGTGGACTCTCTCTATATAGACCTATACATACAGTTTCTAACCGTCTAAGGCAGAACTCCAAGGAACTAATGAGAGATCAAAGTGAGCAGTAGGGCAGCTCTGTCAAATAGTAGCCTTCGAAAATATGTAGGAAAACACTGACTCGCCTGACTGATTTAAGATAGGTTTTAATAACTACCTTAAGGGTGAGATAATTTGATTCACTCAACAGGTCCATTATTTGACTCGATTTCGACTAAACCCGCTGCTTTTACATGGGCAGTTCGAAATGACCACCCAAAATGTAGTGAGATAAGTTTTGAGTACTCTGTTTACAGTACAAGGGGAAATAGTCAAAGAAATATCAGATGGCATTGTTTTTAGGTGGTGGATTCATGGCCTTAACTTGTTAAAAAGGTCTTTGACACCTATTGTTTTTTCTTCTTTTGGCCCTATTTACATTTTGTGTTATTCTTCATATACCACTGTGTTTTTGGGACATTTCTTCCATGGAGGTTAAAGTACTTCTTTTGCCCGATCTCTTAACGAGAAGAAAAAGGAGAGTCAACGTCCAAAATTTTTCTCAAATGTCTTTTGAAAAAGATCACCTCAAATTCTGATTTGGTCCCCAATTTTTCATTTGGCTGGTTTTGACCGCGTGCGAATACATAGGCCTACTCACTATTTTTTTTATCTAGAAGGCTCAAATTGTAACTGAAACTTTAAAATTGGATGCTTTATTTAGATCTCAGATCAACTTACATATTTCTATACTCTGACATTGACTGGCAGGGCCCCCAGAAAGGGGGATTTTATATATTAGCGGATTGATTGGCTTGTACACAATCAGTGATTTGCCCCTCTAATAGGTGTCACAAACCTAAAGGCTATTGGAACCTATTGTTTTTTCTTCTTTCGGCCCTATTAACATTTTGTGTTATTCTACAAATACCGAACCACTGTAATTTCGGGAAATTTCTCCCATGGAGGTTAAAGTACAGTACTTCTTTTACCCAATCTTTTAAGGGAAAGGAAAAGGCGCGATCAACGACCAAAACTTTTCACAATTTCTCTTTCAATTTCAGAAACGGTCACATGATTTGGTCCCCAATTTTTCATTAACCTGGTTTTGACCGCGTGCTAACACATCTGAGGCATGTTCAGTAGCCGTGGCGTTTTAAGACGCCTCATGGCGGTGAGTTCAGTAGCCGAGGCGAAGTGAAGGCGGCAGATTGTACCTGAAACTTTAAAATTGGATGGTTTATTTATTTAGATCTCAGGTCATTTTACATAATTTTCTACACCCTGACACTGGCTGGCAGGACCCTCAAAAAGGGGATTTTATATAATACAGCCTGTACTTAGAGGATTAACTGGCTGTGATTTGCCTTTCTAATAGTAATAGGTGCTTCTTCAGATCTTGCGCGCAGAGCTCGGCGAGCTCGAAATCCTACAATGGCTGTCTACCTGGCAAAACTGGGGGTCAAGGTGCATGTCGGTGCATAACATCGGCCGAGGTTAGTGTTCAGCTCTGCGGCTATNAGAGACGGTCACATGATTTGGTCCCCAATTTTTCATTAACCTGGTTTTGACCGCGTGCTAATAGTAATACATAGACCTGAGGCGTGTTCAGCAGCCGTGGCGTTTTTTTTAAGACGCCTCATGGCGGTGAGTTCAGTAGCCGTGGCGAAGTGAAGGCGGCAGATTGTACCTGAAACCCTAAAATTGGATGGTTTATTTATTTAGATCTCAGGTCATTTTACATAATTTTCTACACCCTGACACTGGCTGGCAGGACCCTCAAAAAGGGGATTTTATATAAATAATACAGCCTGTACTTAGAGGATTAACTGGCTGTGATTTGCCTTTCTAATAGTAATAGGTGCTTCTTCAGATCTTGCGCGCAGAGCTCGGCGAGCTCGAAATCCTACAATGGCTGTCTACCTGGCAAAACTGGGGGTCAAGGTGCATGTCGGTGCATAACATCGGCCGAGGTTAGTGTTCAGCTCTGCGGCTATGTGGAGCTTGGAAAAAAAAATATGACGTCCTTGGGGCTAAAATTGTTTTGATGATTTAGATCTCTACTTCTGTAGGGTATTCTCACGAATTTAATGTAATCCATAGATCTCTCTCAATAATGCCAACTTCTTCGCTTGGGAAGTGGGAAGACACATCAGTATAATCTTACTTACCTGTTATTAAGTTATTAAGTGTGAATTTCATATGCACAGATTCATTATTATTCTATCACTTCATTGATGAGGCGGAGCTTGATATGAAGTGCATCTCAATAATAAATATACCAAGGGCATAGGCCTACTTTATGTTGAATTCTACTGTAATAGGGTGTGCGCGCTCACACAGGTGTGTATATGTGTAGTTGTGTGTGTATGTGGATAGGTAGTAAGTGTGTACGCATTTCTGCTGAGTGATTTTATCAAATATGTTGAGGCAAGAACACCAGGCACAACTATTTAAATTTTCCCCAATTCACACGTTCAATGTTCACTGATGTGCCATGTTGCACAGAATAACTACAGTACTAGCTGCTGCAGTCGTCAAAAACAGGCTTGACTGTAAATCTTGGCTTGTATATTTTTGTTTTTGTCAGCAGGAATTCTGTAAAATGAACCCAATTTTGAACCCTATAGCGTGTGCGAAAGAGGACGTGCAAGGGCCTTGTTGATTTGTAGCACCATTATCTAAAAGCTTTTGACTTAGGGGTATTTTGGAAATTTCTAAGGTTTTGGAAAAAGGAAAAAAACAAAACACTCAGATCTTTCCTATCATGTCAGAGTGGCAAGTACCCTAAGCACAATGCTTGTACCAAGGCACTGGTTGAGCGAACTTCTATATTCTAGGTTACGCCTACCAGCCTAATGGTCAACATCGAAGACAGCAGCACCGATCTGAGCTTTCACCCCGGCCTGAAAGTAACAGCCGACCGCCGTTTGGGATGGTGCGGCTAAAAGTAGATTGCTTGAGAGACTGTTTCAGCGAGCAGCATTCTGAAGCACCCTTTAGTGTTGCAAGTTGTTGGGGATTGGCATACATTACCATCATCTTTATTGTATTTGATCCCCCACGCCAGACCACTAATGGCCAAAGGAAAGGAAATTTACTATGGCAGCGGTTCGTTTTTCCCTCTCTGTCATTCCTTCCTCTCTTGCTAGTGGATCATTTAACCATGTCATCAAAAGTTCCCTGAAACTCATTATTGGATTAATCATAAAACTGTCCTTCGAATAAAGAAGGCCTATAGACCTTTCTCATGGAATATTCATGAACAGGAACGGTGGTTCACTCACTACCGGTGACCAGTACACATGGCTAGAAACTGTTGTGCTTCGCGATGCGAGGCTAGCTCTGATCGATGCAAAGGCCTAACATTACACAATATTGCTTACAATGAAGCTTTCAAGTGTCTATAAATTGCCAATATGAGTAGGGGCCCCAGAAAACTGTTTCAGGTGAATTGATATGAAACAGGACAAACTGGCAACATAGGAATTGCAGCCACATTGTGCAAATGAATTTCTTGCCAGGTAGTTTTTACAGAGTGGAGCTAAACTTATTAAAATCAATGTTCGAGTGTTTCAGGATATGGCAATAGAGCATTTATTTGATAATATTTCTCTTCCCCGAATTTGTGTTGCGCAATTTCACTGTGTATCCATATCCGAAAATGTATGTCTCATCGCCAGATGAAGATTTCTCTCTTCCATTATATTGAAACAAGGTAAACCGGAAGTTACCATGCTGCCTCAATCCAAAAATAGCTTGAGAATCATGTCTATGAATGGGAGAATTTCTTTATCCGATATTTCAAGTAAAGCGCCGTCATGTTAAGTGAGTTCAACTGCATAAGGAGATATAAACAATTGATCTGTTTCAGAGAAAAAAAAAACAACAAAACATCAAGAGAAAAGCACACTGACTCCTGCAACGTCATTACAATGTGAAATTAACTGTAATTAAAACAAAGCAGTTCACTGGTCATTTGGATGTGGAAAACTCCATTCTCTGTGAATAAACTTGAGGCAGGAAGTATACCAATGCTGCCAGGAAAAGACCATTCATAGTCAATTAATGACCCACACATTAAGTAAGAGTGAAATCAATCCACAAACAACCTTACACGAGTTTACAAAATTGCATTTAGTCTGTTTCATAAAAAAAATATTTATTTCTTCACATGTATATACAAATCAAAGACTTATTCTTTCAAAAGGATTGAAATGTACCCAGTTGCGAAGAAACAGAAAAAAAAAATGAAAATAAAATGAACATCCAGATATTAATAATATAAATAGATTAAAATAATAATGGTAATATGAACAGACTATGACATCTGCACTAACCTAAACTAAGCTACAAAATATTTATGCCCAATAGAATTTATGGCAAAAGTGGAGAAGTTACTCTGTGTTGAACATTGGTAATTTCTGCCATGGATGCATGCAGTCCACCCACCGCTAGTTTACTGTAAATGTCACTAGGTGTAATACACAGGATAGTAGCTTAATCCTTGCCATCTTTCAACAAAAACTATATATGGCGTATGCACACCTTATATTCCTAAAATACACTTGAAATATATGGTATCTATCAGACCCATGACACACAATTAGAAATAGTTAATAACAAAATTTTCTTTGAAAGTATGATGTCTGTCTGACCTCAAAACAGCTGACTTGGACTATGACAATAAAATCCTCTTTAAAAGTAGGATTATTGTGTCTGTCAGACTCTAGGAGTAGGACACACACACATAGGAATGGCAAAAATGCATGTGCATACATGTGCACATCAAAACATATCAAGACTGTGAAAGATAGTAACTGAGGAACACCTAGAATTTCAAAGCAAAATTTTCAGAATTAAGATAATTAGGATATCTGGGTCCTACAAATCCATGACAAATGGCAACAGTAAAGGTGCTTCATGACAAATGGCAACAGTAAAGGTGCTTCCTTCCTGGTACATAAATCAGAATTATACTCACTTTTGGCTTAATGGGGAGCAGACAAACTTGTGGCAAAGAAGATTAGTAAAAATCACAATGCCCCAGGATTCTTTCCTGTTTTCATGAATATATACAGTTGGACCTCAATAATAAATAGGTCCTTGTTGCATGGCAATATCAAACTTCGTACTGATGTGCCTTGTATTGAGATAGGAAATAAGGGCAAAATAATAAATTTGTGCTTGTGAAAAGTCTAAGCTAAAATAATGGCAGGCATAAGGTATACAGTGGAAAGTGGTTATTAGGGTATAGTAAGTAAGATCTTGATAAAAAGTATGCCCTTAGTGCACGGAAAATGTATACTCACTATTATCATTAAGATATATCTGAATCATGAAAAGACATACTGTAACAATAACAATGAATCTGGGTCTGAAAAATTCATTCTTAATAACAAGGCATACCTATTAAATGATTACTTAATACTGTATTAAGGTTCCACTGTACTAAATTCCTTCACTTACTTATTCAAGGGAACTCCAGTAATAAATATTCTTTTTTCATGCACCAAAGGCATATGTCTGACTAGTCTTGTCATATGTAAATAAATCTGTCCCTGCGGAAAATTGCATTTCAAAGCCCAAAATTTGCACAAAGATGCAAAAAGTGGTAAAAATTGCACAGAAATTTGCAAAAATGTTACTTCGTTATTTTTACCCCCATGTCGCAATGTTTACTACTGAAATGTTGCAAAAATGTAGAAATGGAACATTTTTTTTTTTGTTCCTGCAGCATTGCAACACTGGCAGAAAAAGTGCACTGGTTTGGCCAAAATCAGTAAGCTTTGCAGAAAATGTTTAAATTTGCAGAAATTTACAAGATTGCAACAAGGCCTCAAAAACTCGGAAATTCGTGATGATTTTCAGCTGCAATTTTCTGGAGGGACAGATAAACACATCTACGAGAAGAAACAAATGTAGAAACACATTTCACTCTCAAAATGTTCTGTCTTCAACTCATGGCAGTACACCCAATCACAGGAAAAGTGTAATAATTACAATGGAATATCATGAAGTCATACAATAAATAATCCATCACTCAACTGGTTCCCATACAATAACTTACATTTCCCTTTTGAAAGATTAGAAAACATCAAATTAACAACCAGGCAGTTTCCTGCACATATTAAAGTCATACCCGTCCCTAAGAAAATTGTCTGTCATTTCACCAAGTTCCCATTGTCTTTGTCTCAGTACAATAATATAATGAACAACAGCAGCCTAGCTTAACACTTTTCCTTTTCACGACACTCATCAGAATTCAGAACCGATTTACAGTTAGAATAAATGACATCAACAGCAGTTTCTGGATGCCAAATAATATTAAGCTTACACCTTTTCTCAAACTATCACACACAATTAAGCTTTTCTGTGCTGCGATGGAATGCAACTGGTGTCCACATGGACTTTCATATGCTGTTCTGTGTCTTGTTGAGCAACCCATGCAGCTTCAAATAGGGTATCTTGAAAGTTAGTAACAAATAAACCCATTCATGTGATCATATCACAAATATTCTACTCCCTATAGTTTAATGTTTCGTTTTGCAATCTCCATGAGATGATAAAATTTCATAACAAGAACGAATTCTTTCAGACTATTTTGCATAATTTCATCCCAACCCATTAAGATATTTACCAAGCTGTATTTCCATTAGTCTATGGTCAACCCAAGTCAAATTCACTATCTTTGGCCTAGCTGCAAATTTTATCTTTGTTGTGAATAAGCATTAGATTTTCTAATTCCATATTCCTGCTCACATTTTCCTGTTTCCAGTGATAGTGAATTTTATGAAAAGTGAGTGGCATCTCTGCATAAAACAATGAAAGTGAATCCAAAAGAAACTCTTGGAAAATTTAGTTAGGAGAGAAAGGGTCAACAGGGAATCTTTATGAACAATGCTGGTAGTGATAATTTTCTCCTGACAAACATAACTTTGTATTATGCAGTATCCACAGGGAAGTGTCCATCTGTCCAAAGTTTCAGTAACTGTTGCTTTCCTGACTGCTCAATGGTCTTAACAGATATATTGTACACCTCTTTATGAACATCATCAATAGAAGCATCTCCATTCACAGTCTGAAAAGAAAATGTTATAAAACAATTCAAACTTAGATGTACAATCCACTGAACCACTGCACAAGAATTTATAGGGCACTAATTTTTTTAACAACAACAACAAAACAAACAAAATGCGGTTTATGCACTATATTCAGGTTAAGCCATATGCCTGCTCACACAAAATCACACTATTATTAGCCCAGCAGGCCTGTTCCCTCTAGAATTTTCTCAATTCCCTGGGATGCATATAGTGCCACTGCCATTTGTAGGCTCTGATCACTAGCATTCTGATCTTCCACTGTCTATAGCCAGGTATCCATTTTACAGATGGATGGAAAATGTGAATGAAACACTTTCCATGGCACTTACAATATGATTCATGATCAGGAATTGAATCCACGACCTTTACATAATGAATCCGACATCATAACCATTCGGCCACACTGCTCAACAAGTCTCAATAGTGCCTCGGGGTTCTCTATACAATGTACACAATCAAGAGTAAATAAACCCCATTCTTCCACTGCTGTACTAGTAGCCATTATAAACTTATATCAAACAGCGGCTAAGAAGAAAGGCCTGGCACCTTATTAATACATTATTAGTGTCATTCATACAGGCGGTAAAACACTAGTGTGAGAAAGAGAAGTATCAAACAAATTATGCCGAGACAATAAAAATGCAGAGCACTTGCCCAACTGGCATAATCAGACTTCCATCTTTGAATCTTAAAAACCTTATGAAAATTGCAAACTACAAGGAAAGAAATGTCTAGAGCTGCTGTGACACAAATCATGTCATCAGTTTTCTCACAATCCTCTAATACAGTAATACTTGGACACAGGGAATACTTCTTTGAGCACAAGCCAATTCCCCTCCTTCTTGAATGTTAAGGCACACAAACATGGTAACACTACAATATTCTTTCTTCATAAAATTGATCAAGAGCCACTGATCTTAATTCTTAATGAGGAAGAATACAATCTAGCTCACTTGTCTTGACACTGCTTATTTCCAAATCTTGCTTAACTTGACACAATTCTTAAATCTTAAATTGTTCCTCCAGTATTAATTCCAGTTGATTTCTTCTTTGTCGATATATAATTCCTTCTGCTCCTCTTATGTCAACATCCTGCTGGCATGATTAACGAGCAGTACTTGATCACACTTATTCCCGTTTATATATTTCATTTTTCTTCAAATTTACATTAACACCGCTGCTACTTAGTCGATAGAAAGTGATACAGCACAACAGCATATCCCACAAGACCATTCCTTGTATGTAAATCTCAGCCTGCCTTCTAGATGAAGACCCCAAATGAATTTTTTTTTTTTTGCATACACACCTGCCAGTAAGATGAGTCTTGCAGCTGATTATATATTTCTCTGACACGCTTCTGAAACTCAAGTTTCTCATACCGCTCCTCTCCAAACTGGGACCGCTCTGCTGCCTTAACACCACTGACAGTCATGAAGATTACTTTGTCAGGCTTAATGAGGCCAACATCGGGTTGTCGACACCACTGCATGTCCAAGCCCTGAAATTCAAGCAGATACAATTTTACCGTTATTGACTAATGATACTCCTAAAAAAGAAAAATCAGTCTTTGGAAAGATGTTAAAAAAATGGATCAGGCATTTGTGATCAGCACTAAAGGTTACTGCGTATCCATAACCTGTCCGCCAAGAAAATTGCGGTTGCAAATTTTGCTGATTTTGGCCAAACAGTGCACTTTTTCTGCCAGTATCGCAATACTGTGTGAACAGGAACAAGGAAAATGTGTTCCATTTCTACATTTTTGCAACATGTCATGGATAACCTCATCCTTAGGACTGTTCCCACAGAGGTCCTTGATTTCTGTTCAATGATAATGAATTTTTAAGCATCAATTTATCAAACATGTCTAACCGGCCATTTAACAAAAATGAACAGTAAGATGTCTTCAATGTGCATGTTACCTTGCTAGCAACCCTAGGGAAATTAAATTGTATTTATTTTCTATGTCATGCACTATTCTTAAAGACACACTCGGCTTTTAGTAAGTCCCTAAATACTAAACAAGCCTGCCTAAAGAAGAGGCTAAACATCCCTGGACTGGAAGACTTCAGCCCTATAAAGGCACAACATGTATACACATAGTGTAGAGCACGGATAATGCGTACATTTTGGGACAAAAGTGTATTCATTAACAGAAATACATATTAACCTTATATGTACCCTTCTAAGAGAAGAAAAACTGGGACCAAAAATACAATACTCAGTATCTGTGCTTATGTACCAAAGTGTGCTCCACTGTAATTATTTTAGTGGACCTCTGACAATACAGACAATCAGACCAAGGTTTTGAGGATATGTTACGAGAAGTTTTGTGTTCTTTTGGGGTCCTTTGCCTAAGAAACAAAGCAACTGACATTCTTCAGTGGCAGTATGCTAAGCAGGGAATTGTACTAAGTGGTATCTGTGTTAACAGAGTTCCCTTGTAAACAGCTGCACTTAATAATTTATACCATGAATGTTGGAATATCAGTAGAGTGTGGAATAATAGTACAGGATGGAAAGATGGAGAATTTCAGAGATAGTACAGGTCGGAATAAAAGTACAAGATGGAAGAATAGAGAAAATGTATTAATGATGCATGTGTCCTTGAACTGACATAAGTAAGGCAGAAACAGCCTTGATGTTTTACATTTGGTGCAATAATGCTGTGCCAAAATTTGGAAAAAGGAACACATGCAACTCGCCTTTTTGACCTTCACCGTAGGCAAATTAATTTATCATTTCAAAACTGTCCTTTGTGTGCAAACTCCTTTAGATATTCTTTGTTTACTTAAAGGAGGACACGCACATCAAAATTATTTTTCTGTTTTCCAATACTTTTTCTCTCTGAAAATTAATGTGCCCATCGAGTCAATTTTGCGAAGAGAGAGCATCGTTCTGTTACAGTGCACAAATGTAACATGACGCAATTAGGAGAGCTAGATTTATCGAGTTTGGCCCTTGTGTCTAGAATTATTCCCCTTCCTCAATCAGCAGCGGCTTGTGGCAAAAATGATAACGTCACTTAAAGTAGGACACGCACATCAAAAATAATTTTCCATTTTTCTATAAAATTATCTATGATGCCCACCGAGTCAATTCTGTGAAGAAAAAGCATCGTTCTGCAACCGCACACGTATGTAATATGATGCAATAAGGAGAGCTAGAGTTACCGGGTTTGGCCCCTGCGTCCAGCTTTATTCCCCTTCCCTGATCAGCAGAAACATGTGGCAAAACCGCTGACGTTACTTACGTTCCAGAAGCTACAGACACCTCTACCTGACAATGTATTATTCAGCTTTTAATTAAGGTTCTGGTATTCAAATTCAAATGTAAAGTTTGATAGCAAACGTAAAGTTTGATAGTGTAAGCCAGAAAAAGTATTCATTTTTATTGTCTCAGCATGATTTTGTTTGGCCTATCTACTGTTCACAGAGGAATTAAAATATTCATACCAACATGCTATTACCTGTCCGCAAAGCACTGGCTAGACAGCTTGGCCATGTGGCTAGAATGTATTTGACCTTAAGTTTATGGCCGTCACGTGAACTGTGGGTGAAGTGAACTTGGGACTTTGGATAATGTAACCCTGTGGGTTGTCTGGGGTCGGCAAGTGGCATTATATCATTATGACAGACGCTTGAAAGACTGTTTCATTGGAAAAATAGGGTATCGTATGATTTAATATGGTCTGTAGGACAATGCAACCTTCCTTTAATAAATTTATCATTTAAAGAAGTTTAGCTCTGGTCTGTGCTGAAAATCAATGTCGTCTGTAATGCTTCTGCATTAATTTTTTCATTCTCTCTCTCGCTGACCTTTTTCTTGAGGCTTTAGCCAAAGGTTGAAATTGAATAATTGTAAAGGTCTAAATAAGCATTGTACAGGGTGGAAAATTAGCGGTGACAAAATAATCGTGCATGTACGATTATTCAGATATTCAGTTAGTACATTCACATAACATGATCTGAGTAAAGTGCTCATGTCACTACATACAATAACGTAAAAGCCACATTACCTCCATACCAATCAATGGCTGAAAACAACAAAAACTGATAGAATGAAGCTGCTGCTTTTCTGATTATTGATGGACCTTACATACAGCCACTGTAAACAAAGAAAAACATAACATACCTTGGCAGCTGTGAAGGCAACGCCGGAATATGCATAGCGATCAACTATGAGTGTTACACCTTGCTGCAGGAGCGTGGTCATCTTCTGCCTAGAGAAATATTTGTTATAGAAGCTATTTTAACCTGCCTGCATTTATTGTGTCAAGATGTTAGAATCATAACTTTTCACATCGTCACTTCTTTCAGCAATTCATTTACACGCCCAGAAAACTTTCCCATCTAATTTACCACAGTGAGAGAATTCATGTCAAATTCCACCCAGCAAGCATATCAGTTATTCAAATTCTTTGTCTAACCTAACAGAGTCTGTTAAGGGCCTCACTATATAACAATCAACTTTTTCTTATGACAGAAAGCTGGAAAATTGATATCTTAACAAGAAGTATTTTTCATTTACTTTTTACAAACTCATCCCCCAAAAAGTTTAATAAAAGTTTTTATGTCATCACCTTTCCCATTTCCTTGTAACCACTGTGATTTCCCAGTCACTATTCACAGGGTTGCAAAAAAACTACTTTTTTTAGTAGCTGATTAACTACAAGTTACTTGATCACAAAAGTAATTTCACTACTCTAAAACTACTTTCTATAATTTGGTATTCTCTACTTTACCAAAAGTACTCACTACTTTTATCAGCTTGTATAATATATGATTATAAAAAAAAACACCTGAATGATTCAAAGTTAATTAAAACAATGTCACTGTTTTACAGAATAACATTAATATTCACTAAAGAGATAGAAGGGGAAAATGAATCATCAACAGTTTCAGAACAACTCAAAAAATGGCCTTGCCAACGGGGCGATTGAAAGGCGGTCAGCCAGTCGTGCTAAAAAAAAAAGTAACGCAAGTACTCACTACTTTTTTTTTCTACTTTCACTACCACTACATTTTTAGCGCTGGTATTCGCTACACTAAAAACTACCAATTTTTGTCAAAAAGTACTCACTACTTTTTCGCTACATAACCCTGACCATACACTACCACTGTCATTTAATGCCTCTCGCACAAGCTTTCCAACTTTTCCTGTTTATACTGAGTCTCTATCAACACTATCCATCATTAGGAGACAATATCATTTTCCAAAATATCTTCACTCCAAAATGCTGCATAACCAGTGTTTTCTCCAGGTCATATAAGTTAAGTGGGAAGAATATATTTCCATGTGATAATTCTGGGTGGGAGATCTGTAAACTTTGAAGGGGATAACAGATTTTCCTCAAATTTTTTTCTAGTTTCTGTACAGAAAATAAGGAGGGATCAACATGCTTTCAACAACATTTTGGAGGGATTGTGAAATATAAGACGTGCAAAGGAGAAATGTAGGCAAAACTATCTGAACTTGCGAATGAGAGTTTTAAGGGATAGACTGTAATTTAATGCCACGGGGATGTTGACAATTCCACATAATTTATAACTGCATAAATCTTTTTATCTTACATAGCTTCCCATCTGTTTGCAGAAAACAGGAGATGGATAGTGTGATCATCCAGTTCTTTAGTCTGTCTGAGGTAGCCATCAATCATCTGTCCAATTGGTGTAGTCCGATCTAAAAAGGTAAATACACAATCAATATTATTATCATAATGAAACAATAAAATGCCAAGTAGAATTGCAAAATACTGTTGGTTCATATCCTTCAAATCCCTCCCTCCTTCCTACCAAACCGGAGCACCAGTTTGGGTTTGAGCGTGAATAAAAATTCATTGGATTGATCGGAGATGTCAGTAAAGCTTGCTTGCCAGAATAAATGCCATCCCAGCACCTTGAGTTTTAGGCGATTTCATCGTGAACACACTGCCTTGCAACTATTTTTCGACACATGCGCAGTGTAAACCAGCAAAGGGGGAGAGAACTGTGCCAATGGGGAGACGTGTGAAATTTCTCTGCAAGGGACAGGAGGACAACTGCATACATTAGGAATCACATGGGTATCAACCAATGTAGGTTACATTTAGGAGCGAAATGGCATCATGTTGCGGGTGAATTGGGAAAACAGCGGCACTAACCATCGACTTTGCATAGCTGTAGATATGACTCTAAACTGTTAAAAAAAAAAAATGTTGCAGATTCTAATTTATCATTGCAAACTTTACAGAATCAAAATAAAAGCAAGATGTGCAAAGGAGAAATGTAGGCAAAACTATCTGAACTTGCGAATGAGAGTTTTAGGGGGTAGACTGCAACTTAAGGTTAAAGCCATGGGGATGTTTGGCAATTCCGCTTAATTTATTCTCTTTATTATTCATTGTATTGTAATATGTGCATCCACATTTGCTTTGATATGGAGGCATGGTTGTTACCAAGTATAAGTTCTTTTATCAAGTCCAAAATCACAGTACTGGAACAAAATCCCCGCTGGGTTTTGTGATCAATGAGGGATGCCATTTTACTGCCTGATAAATAAAAAGGCATCTCGGAAAGCTGACTTGCCTTGCCTTGTGCCAGGCACCTGGACTTCGCTTCTGCAACTGACCTCACTGACAAAGGGCACCTAATTACTGAACTCGTCTCTGGTTACATATCATATAAGGCTCCTTCCCCATGAAACCTTTGCATTTGGACACTCTCAAAGTTGCTTCTTTCTTGAGACAACAGCATCAGTCAAGTGGAGGATGCATATATGGAAGTCTTCCTTTTTCTTACAGTAAGGTCTCTCTTAAGGATGCTTTTTGCCCCCATAATCCTAAGCCTAAAGCTAACGTTTTTACGCCCTTGCCTTTGTCCCCTTTACTTACAGATCCAAACTTTGAGCAATAATCAATGCTATTTTAAAGTCTAGATCTATACTCTACATTTGGCTTCCCCCTGGAACAGAACAACTATTGTTTGTAACCGTGAAGTTCATTCAATCATAGACTACATTTAGGCCTAGTCTAAATCTAATCAAGAGCTACGGCCTATTCCACTGTCTTCACAGACTGCCCTAAAGTTAAAAATCCTCAGGGATCAATTTCTGGACAATACTAGTTTCTGAATAGCCATTTTTAAATTTGTATTTTTATTTTTATCTCATGGTGTCATGGGACATTTTTTTGACAGAGCGCATCTGATCTATACCTAGTTTGAGCAAAATAGGCAATTTGTTCAAGATAAGGTAATAAAAAAAACCTTTTTTCCACAATATGGTTTATCAACATAGGTTAAAAAAGCCTTTATATTACTGTGTGAAGTGTGCGTTTCATTTCACAGTGTGAATGTGTTACATAAAATGATTCCATTTTAATAAATTTTGAATTAAGAAATCATTTATGTAACACATTTCACAACTTCTAAGTGACAAATAGACTGTTAGGATAGTTCCTCCCAACCAGTTATTGTTGAAACTTGATAATCCAGATTCGGAGATTTTCATATTCATTCCTAAAAGGAGCCAGGGATGTTTATCACTGTAAACTGTTTGAAATCTCATCCCCAACAATTAGAATTAGAAAGCTTTAATCTCTTGAAGGTTAAATAACGTCATTTTAGTATTAGCGTCGTTTTGCTGATCTGATGACCTGGAGTGCCTAGACTAGATAGATCTAGTCTGATATATCAGCTCTCTTTCGGGACAGCACTGTAATGATACAGTTCGGTAGTAATTTAGACTAGACCACTAGACTAAATTAGTAGTCATGAGAGAAGGTCAATATCTATCATTCTATCTAGTCTATTTTGAAAACGAAAGCGGAAGCTATTGCCAATATTTATTGGAGAAATGGTCTTTTTCACCAAATAAGGGCGGTTTCAATCCATTCCACTCCAAAAGTCACGTTTCATTTCAGGGCCTTTCTGCCCTAGTCTAGACTAGGAGTTACGCTCGCTTCGACTATGCCGCATGCTCCTGTCTCGATGGGCATTAGTGTGTTAGGGTTAAGGGTATGGTTAGGGTTCGGGGGGATAGGGTTGTATTACTATGTCATTCGGCTGACCAAAGTTGTAGCAGTTACGGCCTTCTTTAACGACAGCACCGATTCCATGACTTGTCTACGACTAAATGAACTGGGAAAGATTTCCGCAGGCAACAACCCCCAAAATAAGAACACACTAAAGAGGGATTATTTTGATGGGACAGGATGAATTTCATTTGGATTATATACCCCTAACCCTACCCTTACCCCTAACCCTAATGGGTTGTTGCCTGCGGAAATCTTGCCAATGAATTGTATCATCAGTGCTGTCGTTAGAGATTGCCGGAATTACCACATATGGAAATCCTTCCCCAGACTAGACTAGGTGTCTGGAAACCCGTCTCGTCACTGTCATTATTAAGTAAGACATCAGGATACATATACTATCCATACAATAAATAGGCCTAGTCTAGATCTATCTAGTTTAGAAGTCTAGTCTACATTGTCCTTACCAGGAAATTTCATTAGCTCAACCCTCTTCCCTTCTGCTGCGAGTTTTTCGGCCAGTTTGGCACATTGCGTTGATTTCCCACTTCTGTCACATCCTTCAAAGACAATTAAGGCACCTCTCAAGTTTGGTTCCATGTGACCGTTCATTATGCGGATCTGAATGGGTTCTGAAAATCCCGCCAAAACAATCCTTTCCGCAAAACTGCTTTGTAAACAAATTCTACGTAACACTCCCGCCATAGGGACTATTCCCTAGGCCTTTGGGGTGGGCACATCGATGTTATCGATAAATCGAATGTTCGGAAAACATCGTTTACACATTGATGTTTTCAAGAAACATCGAGTATTTCGATGTTTTTATTAATCATGAAAAAATTGACAATTTTTCCATTTTATATCAGTGTTGTCACAATATACTGAGTTACTTAGCATTCATTTTCCTTTTTTACCTATGCTACAAAATATGTCGCAAGCGGAGCCAAACAGATAGATGCCCGTGCACATAAGCTGGCGGTGGAGGAGTGGCGGGAATTTGGGAATGTGGAGGAGGGGAGGGGGGGGGGGGAGACAAATTGTGACACTTGGATTTATCCGAACTTGGCTGATTAAGGGTGTAATGGACAAGCCAAGAATGTGAACATGTTCCTTTTTCATAACAAAAACCTTTAGTTTCACCGTATCATTGAATTGCTTCATCATATCATCATAGCCTTTTGTTCTCGTTTTTATTCATGATAATAATATGTCTTTGCTCCTTGGCAGTTCTGATTGTATATCACCTTGTCATTGAACTTGTTTCAGCATAACCCTTTTAAAGAAAATTCATGACTACAATTTATGTATTTGCTCCTTGATCATTCTGATTGTATTTTCTATTAAAATGTCAAAATGAATGTACTCAAGGCCATTCTGGCAAAAAGAAAGGATCCTTACATGTCTTTTCTTCACGTGATCCCACTAATAGGTCATTTGAAACGTTTGCATCCTTCATTCCATTTCCATCTTCTCTATCCCTTCAAAAAAAAGAGATTATATTTTTAAAAAAAAGAAAAAATGAGGGAGGGGCAAAAAAAAAAAAAAACACCACCAAAACAAAGCGTATCAAAATAATTATGATGAGACTGCTACACTACGACGGTCTGTCTGTCATGGCAGTCTTGCAAGGGAGGCAACCTGGGTTGTTTCCCCTAACATTGATTCGAACATCGATGTATCGATGTTTTATGCCCAAAACATCGATGTGAACATCGATTTTTTCATACCAGACATCGCCCACTCCTACTTCTTAATAAACAAGGTAGGGTTGCTAAATGCCAGGTTGGCCTCTAAAAAGCCAAATTTCGCTGCTCTTCAGTCTCTTTGGCGTTTGTTTTACGCTTGGCTCATTGGCTACTTTTTGCCTATTTTGTAACAGTTCAATCCTCATCTACTTTCTATACATTCTCTCATCATTTCCAAGTGAATGCAGCATGTATTTTGCATTCAAAACCTAAGTGAAGAGAAATTCGGGCGCACACTTCAAGACTGACCTGAGACATAGTTTAATTAGGGTGTATATGTCATTTCTTGCAATGTATCGTCTCTACATATTTTACCTAGTAATGTTTGATACTGTGTCCATTTTAGACAGTTGACTATTTTGAGAAGGGTTGGGCGGAACTGGGATAATATGAACGCAGTTTGTTAACTTTAGTTCAGTTCTTATGAACTTCATCTGAATCCAATAGTTATTTTAGACGAACTGAACAGGATCTGAACAGTAGGTATTTTGGATGCTTGGTGTGAACTTTAATTTTCTGCCTAAGTATCAGTTCAAGTCACCTTTACCGCGAAAAATCAGAATCGAATGCCAATTTCACGAGCCAAGATCTGAACTCTATTTTCATGGAACTGAACTAAAAATGATCTTAGGCCCTTCTTTCTTTTAGTGAACTGAACTTTATCTGAACTGACTCTTTTGGTGAACTTGCCCAAATCTGATTTTGAGTCCTGAGGAAATCGATGGGGCGTTTTCAAGTTTGGTTTGGCTCCTTCAGACAAATCTGATTGGCAATCAAGTAATCTTCCTTCATGTATGCAGAAATGGTGGAGGTTGTCCGTGGCTATCTCAGAGCACGTGTAACTATTGAATATAAAACTCAGTAACATGTATACAGAAAAGTTGGAAGCAATTATAACTAGCAGTGTAATTATTAGGAGAATTATTAGGCTTAAAATGTCATTTCCATGCAAATAAAACAATAGTAATATGGCTCATAACGTTCTATTTTTTAAAGCTGTAACTGGCAACCATTATAAAATGTTTCCGGTTTTAACTTTTAAGATACAGACCAAAAAAATATGGTACATTTACGTTTCCACCGTGCCTAAGCCATTGCTTAGATTCTCACTTCTTTACGTAGAACTACTGTATATTTTTTGGACCAATTATTTGTTTCAATCAAGAATTGGTTCGGTATCTGCCTTTGTTCAAACTGGATCTATCGCTCTCCCTCTCATTTCTCTCTCTCTCCTCTCTCTTT
>JAWQUT010000491.1:132780-148870 GCA_033807755.1 Ellobium chinense
CACACACACACACACACACACACACACACACACACACACACACACACACACACACACACACACACACACACACACATACACACACACACATACATATACACATAGTATACAATAAGTTGTCATACACGCACACACACACATACACACACACACATATATACACACACACACACACACACACACACATATACATGCACACACACTCATACATACACACATGGTATACAATATGTTGTCATACACGCACACACACACACACACACACACACACACACACACACACACACACACAGCCCTAGTTATATTAGGCCTATCAATCGGCACAAACCAGCTGCCGCACGCTAGTCAGCTGACGAGATAATAGAGTTCGTATAATAGTATAATTACATGTATGTCGGCAAATTCTACCTTGTGAGGTGGCCCACTTTATATATAATTATGTTATGGGCAATACCTAGATCCAGGGCGTGGCGCAATGGTAGTCAAATATGCTGCTTCATACAATGTTTAATAAACAGATGACTACCACAGATATACTGAAAAAGGAAATGCCAGCGCTCATCGCCCATTATGAATGTGCAGTTTAGTAGTAGACTAAGTAAAGAAATGGGCGTGAGTTACCTGAAATTTTTTATTATAAAGGTCATTCTCTCGAACCATAGCCCGTGTACTCCATAAAAATTCTCTTTATTATTGTTATTATTATTATCCGTGAAAAAAATGATACTTTTACCCTGACTGAGCCCCAAACGCCAAGCTTACCTGCTTGGCGAGCCTAGTGTTTATTCTGGAAATAAACAATGACAGTTAACTCGCGGGCGGCTCCTCTTCTACTGAATTAGACGCAAAAATCAGCATTTGCATCCACATTGAACCCCAGTCGTACCCCCCAGCAGTGTTAGAATGTTCATGGCTACGTTTGTTAAATCTTCTTTGACGTCATTTTGAGTGTGAATTGACGTCATTTTGAGAATAAAGTGGTTGTCCCTCGGACAGCGGACTCCGCTCATTGGCTGTATCGCCGGTACCATATTCAAAATGACATAACTTCAAACTCGAAGAAGACCTAATAAATGTAGCCCATGCCTGTAGGCAAAAATCTAATTGCCTACGGTGCATGAACGAGGTCAAGAAAAATGTCAGATGAGTGACGCCCTCTTGTCCATTCCCCGGCTTCGAATGAGGTTGTGCGTTTTAATGTTAGATAGGGTTTGCATCATTTCTCGTCTCGGTGCTTTCAACATTGACTAGATCTAGACTAGATCTAGTCTAGGTATAGACTCTAATTAACTTGAAATGATGTGTTATCGGCAATATGGACTTAGTCCAGCTTCCAGCAAACATGGCGTTGTTTCAAAAGCAGTCAGTATTGCCTGCGCCAAGCACTCTCTTAGAGTCTTACAACAACCAAAAGACTCTTTTAACTGGTAGCCATGCACGAACACAAAACATGATGTTACTCGATATGCAAGCAAAGTTATGCAAGCCTACAGTAATACTGTAGATGCTATCATTGATCTAGTAGTTGTTGTTGTTGTTGTTTTGTTGTTGTTGTTGATTTTGTTGTTGTCATGATATTTTTGTATTATGGTGCATTCCTGGTTCAGATAGTAAAGCAAATCTTGCTGTTTAATATTGTGTTTCTCTGTTGCATGCATTGTACCGTACACCCCTCACCCCCATTGTATAAATGTAGAATGGCATTTATCAATTTGCAGATTTGCCTACCTGGCTCTGACCCCCGCGTTACGCCCCTGCCTAGATCTACCTATTGCATTTAGAAAACTTTCTCTTGCAATCTCTTCCTTTCTCTTCGCCTCATTTTCGTTTACCCTCTTGGACAATGAATCGTGTTTCGATTATCCAACCGACCCAATGTGACCTTTGACCTCGTTAACTATCTCTAGGTTTCATTGTGACGTCACATGATTTCCATCGACCATCGATGACACTAGAGTCACGAGGACTCACATTAATATATAATTGGAATTATCGACTAAGGCGCACTCCAAATAGGTACTGTTACAATCTTCGACTCTTACATTGGAACAATCGAAACCTCGTTCAGAATGTGCACACACACAAAAAAAAAATGATTTATGATGGGAAAGAAGAAACAAAATGTTAAAATAAGTCGGCTGGTACCTGACCTTTCAATGCATTGCTCGTCGATCAGATAAAATTTAAAAAAAAAAAAATCTAAGGCCAAGGGATGTTTCCATTGTTAGGCAATCGCAGTCGGACCAACAGCTATAATCCAGCCAACTTTGCCAAACCTACACCGTGGTATGGTGCAAAATATCCGAAACAATAACCATTTGAATATTCGAATACATGAATACATGTAATTGCTGTTAACTCTTCGCTACACGCTCGAATAACGAAAGTCATCATTCGCCCGTAGTAGGCCGGGGAGAGCATAGCCAAACTAATTCATATGAAACACACACACACACACACACACACACACACACACACACACACACAGAGAAAAAAATATGTGGGGCAGTTGTAGGCCAATAGGTCAGTCCTATTTCATGTCAAAACACAAAGAAATGTCATGAAAACCTGAACTAGCTTTGTGGCTTGATGACAGTAATATCCATACAATGACAATATCATTGAGACTGTCGCAGAATTCATTTACTAATCCCAGAGACTTCTTCTGCTAATCTCAGTGTCGTACACAAGACAATGTTTTTATTTCATTTATTTTATTTTTGTAGTTGGTTTAATTCTATTTGTCGTGCCAATGGTAGAATCTAATCAGAATTTGTTATAGCTTGTGTTGAACTCTTTAGGTGGTGTTATTTTTATATTTTCCCTTACATCTGAAGTCTTCGATCTCCAGGAATCAGGAACGTTTACCGTCAACCGTGGAATCTAGGTCACGGGATCAATGAACCGCGCCATGTTTTGAGTCTGTGCAAAGCGTGCGATGCGATGGTATAATATTATACATGTATGCCCACAGTACATATGTACATCAAGGACAGGTTTTTCTTAGGCTAAGAATAAGAAGTGGTCACTGAAAGATTTTGTTTATCCAGTGAATGTAACAGACATGAAAATCGGAAATGGGTTTTCATTTCATTTTCTCTAATTAGTAAGCATAGGTGTCCGATAAAATACATTGATATGGATCCATTAATGAATAATAGTGTTTGGTGTCTAGTATCAAGTTGTGTTGCAACTGTAATTGACAGGAAACGTGAAATATAACGGATTTTCTTTGACTGGCAAGTGAACAGGAAAATGCTGTTATTACAGCCTAATATAACCAATTTACTTTGAATTCGTTTCCTTTATGACGTTACTGTCACTTAAAAGGCTATACAGAAGTACTGGCCAAAAAAGAATGCAAGATTATCTACCCTGGCGATTAGGAATAAGAAATTAAACGCATTTGCATTATAACGTAAAAAGTTAGGTTAGCACATGAAATGAACGCAAGTATTATGCATAGAGCTAGGCAATGTTTGACCTGAGATTGATCAGTGAAAATTTTCATTATACTTCGTTTCAGTTTTGGATTCGCTTCGTGTTTGTTAGGATGTAATAAGGTCTGTGAAATGACGTATACAGCCATTACTATGTAGAATTATGCCTGATTCTAAATATCGTTTTATGACCGCGGCAACAGCTGTCTCCACAACATACAAATCTGGTAAGTATGTATGTGTGTGTGTGTGTGTGCGTGCGTGTGTGTGTGTGTGTGTGCGTGCGTGTGTGTGTGTGTGTGTGTGTGTGTGTGTGTGTNTGTGTGTGTGTGTGTGTGTGTGTGTGTGTGTGTGTGTCTTGTATCAAATTTAGTTGCGCTAGGCAATGGAGCAATGGCCGCTATGGCAATCCAGTGGATTACATCTCATTTTGAAAATGCTTTTGTTGTTATTTTCAGTGATGAAGGTGAAGGTAGAGACCTAATGGTGATGATGAATATCCTGAGTGCATGTTAAACAAGAAAAAAATTATGTGGACTCTTTATAACTTTTGTGTACATAGGCTTTTTCGTCGTTGGAATTACTGGTTATAAGTAGGCTTATATCTATACCATTTAATTTTTAGTATAGTAGGCCTATTTGATTTTTCAGAAAATTCTTTCGACCTATATTACAGTATTCATCCTTACAGTCCCTCCTGGCTAGGTTAGTATTTTTTTTTTTTTCTGTTTCGGCGGAAAATAGACACCAAATAACGTATAACCCTTTTCAGCGATAGTGTTGACTTAGAGAGTTTACAAAGCAGCACAGAACGATGATTATGATCATATTTAATGATGGTGTTTTGTTCAGAAAATTATTTAGGCCTAGAAACAAAGTAATTACCCCTATAGTTACTACTCACTATGTTCCTTTTGTTCCCTGCGTTTAGGCGGAGAATGAAACATCAAATGACATACTGGCCTTTAAACGACACCGATGACTCAAGAGAGTTGACAAAACATCCACAAAAGGATGCCTTTAAGGACTAAATTCAGTCGACCGGAAGCGCCAGAAGGAGGATGGGGCTACCTCGTGATTCTGGCTAGTTTTACTGTCGCTTTTCTTCAAGATGGAATCCGACTTTGCTACGGACTCATGATTCCAGACCTGCTAGACAGCTTCAAGGGCGCATCCGTGTCTATGGTCATGCTGCCCTCTGGTCTTTTACCGGGATGTGTTTTCTTGACAGGTGGGTAGAGTTATCTCTCCATCCCCCGTCGTGATACCTGTTCTTCCGCGATATGATTTTTACTTTTCAAATTTCTCATGATAGTAGCTACATTAAATATCATTACAGTTCTGCGTTCAGGACTTGGGCCTGACGATGTAATATATAACATGATTCAATTTATGGGTCGAATTTCTGTGAATAAAAAAAAAAAAAGAGACAGAATATGACTATATAGGCCAGAGAGCAGATGGGCAAAGAACGACGTCCCACTTGCTAGAACTCTTTAGCATTTCGTTACTTCCGCTTTCCTACCAAAGATGGTCTATACCCATTAAGCCATCCGCGAAGGAGGGAAAGGGGTGTCTTAAGATATAGAATCATAAAATAGAGTGTTATGTTCTAAATCCTCGGAACCCTGCTGGAGCGTAGACTAAACAAGACAATTGTAAACATTGGCCACTCATTTGCATGAAGTGGAGCTTATTGGAAGTGTAAGATTTCACGACATTTCTCACAAAATAATGTTTATTTTTAAGTAATAAGGTGTAATTTAAATAATAATAAAAAAACTGTGGCGCAATTTGCAAAAAAAGTTGGTGTTATTTAGGCCTCAAATCACGCCTCGCACATGTTGGTGTGTACGGAATCCAACAAAACGCATCTGTATGCTCCCCAGGGAGTCGAGAAAGTCATAGAGTGATCAGACCTGCTGGAGTAATAATAGTGTGAAGTCGCATGAGTGGGCTTTAGCCTGGATATGAGACTTATAAACCGCATTATTATTATTTTCTCACAGAATGCATAATTATTACTCATTAGGAGCTAGGCACCCGTGAGGCAATTAATCAGTTTGAAGAATAATTCTTCAATGCAATTGGCTTTTCGTGTGTGTGTGTGTGTGTGTGTGTGTGTGTGTGTGTGTGTGTGTGTGTGTGTGTGGTGTGTGTGTGTGTGTGTGTGTGTGTGTGTGTGTGAGAGAGAGAGAGAAAAAGACAGACAGACAGACAGACAGACAGACAGACAGACAGACAGGGACAGAGACAGAGAACCTTCAAAATATGATATTGTACTGTATAAGAAATCAGCTGCTTAACGGTGACAGCTATGTTTATGGGATGAGGTGATAGTACTAGTAGTGCTAGGCACCTGTTATAGTCCATACAGCGCCCTCGCTGCGTGACGCAGTGTCGGTTGTCTTGTCGTTTCACCCTGAAGACTGACGCTCCCCCATCAATAAAATAGCTGCCCAAGTTTAGCATCTCTCGGATCGCCACCAACACGCGCCATAACCTCACCCTCGCACTTAAAGGGACAGTAAGTCTACAAGAGTTTATTCGACGCTCGCTTTTCGAGGATTTTGACCTCTTTGTTTGGAGTCAGCAGATTTAAGTCCCATCACCTGTACCACCTGGAAAGTCTAAATTGTCACATCTGTGTGATAGTGGCTGCTTCATTTACGTTGTTTGATGCTCATTCGTTGTTTTTTTTGTGTTTTTTTTTCATCCCGTGATTAAATCAGCCTTGGTCACCTTACGAGCATGCTATAGAGTGAACAGTTATCACCTAACGAGCTTGCTATAAAGAGAACAGTTATCTATCACATTTAATACGGTCAATGGACAATGTACCCGCCCTGGACATGGTCAAGGCCTGGCCAATTTGTCCACGTGATCATCATCCACTTTATTTCGGAGTGGAAATGCACCATTGACTATATAGGATATAACAGTGATAATAGATACGATTTGGTCAGAATGAGCACTTGAGACTACACACATTTGCCTTCATGATCATGAACTTCTCAAATGACCACAGCTTATCCAATTAAATGGCATATTATCTTAACGCAAGATGGTCGATCACACCTAACACCAGTTTCTCAGGAGCATCCAAAAAAATGCCATTGAAAGGACTTGCCATCATCTGATGACATCTATAAATCACGGCATCCTGTTACCAGAAAAGTGTTCTGATTATGTGAAAATTGCGATTAAAAGGAGACCATGATTTCATTAAGAGTAAAGAAAATTAAGGGGTAGTATTTCTTTCGTAAGATAACTAGTTATATGCTGTGCTTTCCGATGCGGCCGTAGTAATACCAGTGTTGATCATTCGTTGTGGTTTTTCAAATCGCGCTTCATTTCTTGTCTCTTTGCAAAGAGAGTCCACAGTCTTTTCGGAGGCAACTCAAAGTGTGAGATGTGATCTTCAGTCTGGATAGTTTCTTTGTAGCTCCTTCAAATGGTGGATTTTAGTTGGTGACGACAGCTGCAGACCTGATAAATGATTTGAAACCAGGTTTTGACAGCAACGCACTAATGTTTTGATGTTTCTTTCAACTTCTCTTGTCTATTGTGACGTAAGATGTATTAATAGTTCTTCAGAGCACTTGTTTGCCCTGGTTGAGTGTGTAGTGACTTTGAATTACCATCTTTTTTCCGTGGAGCTGGCTCTCTTCCTCGAAGATTCATCTATATGTGAGCGGTTGGGAAGTGTTAGAGTCATACGTAAGGACTTGGCTTACACGTGGAAAATAGGGAACAATGTTAGGGCAATAGGTATTTAAGGGTTAAATTTGCTGTAAAGTTAGTGTCCATGTGATGTAGTGGTAGCATGTTCAGATTTGCCAGCTGAGAGACCCTGGGTTCAATCCCCGTAGGGACGAGAAATTTTCTAGTGTTAGTTTTTTTGGGTTTTTTTTTGCCTTTCTTCTCAAAATTGATCTTTCAAAGTAATTTGATCAAATCCCCAGTGTCACACTTCCCAAGGTAATGTAATGTGTAACAGCTGAAAAAAGTATCAGATTGGGCTCATATTCCTTCCCCTTAATAACGATAATGAGGAATGTACCCTGCGAACCAGTTACACACATAATATATTAGATATACGTTGTCATTTAACACTATGGCCAAGCCATGCAGTATTTCCAGATTTGGCACTGTGTAATATATTTGCCTACAGCACTTGCCCTGTTTGGCGAGGCATGTTGCAGTACTCTCTTTCTCCTTATTTAGTGAGCTCTGCCTGATGTTTCCAAGGCCGTTCCTGTATGGCGGATCCATGTATAAGTCTTGTTGGTTAGTTCGTGGGATTATAGCAATCCTAAAATAGGTCGCTCTGTATTGAAGACTTCCTAACAAGCCAGAAATCAATTTTTATCTTAGAGCAAGAACACTGAACATTCTTTCGCTATTGTGTTGTTTGTTGTTTTTTTCCCCAATATCTTATTTTTTTCCGATTCCTTTATTAAGACTTAACTGTCCTCTGGACTAGATCTACTTTTGAAGTTTGCCTGTTCGGGAAAGAGAACATCGCAGACCTACAAGAAATTTGGGGTTTTTAAACAGTAACATGGTAAATCCAGAATTTACTGTCTCGTAAAATGGTTGTCCTATTCGGAGATTTTTAATAATCCAAAATATATTTGTTCCGGATATAGAATATCAGGAACCTTTTTTTGTTGTTGTAGTAGCAGAAAGGGATACCAGTAGCTTTATACCTCGAAGACTGATTGTGCCTTCACAAAATTAAATTACCAAAATGAAATCTTCAGTGCGAGAGGATAATATTCAAGCCCCAGATGGAGGCTGGGGGTACCTTGTGATGCTATCAAGTACCCTGGTGGCCTTCATAGTGGACGGAATTGGCAACAGTTTCGGGATCCTCCTGCCAAGACTGCAAGATACATTTCATGCACCTGTATCAGTTATATCCCTTGCCCCAGGCTTGCAGAGTGGGTGCTTCTTAATGACAGGTTAGTTGGGTGAATGCTGCAGACAAAAGCTGGTGGTAGACAGGGCACTCTGCTGGAGGGGGTGGTCTTTTTCTTAAACAACAACAACAACAACAACAACAACAACAACAACAACAACAACAACAACAACAGCAACACCATCAACATCAACAACAACAACAATAACAACACTACATCATCAACAACAACAACAAGAACAACAACAAGAACAACAACAACATAACAACAACAACAACAACAACAACAACAACAATAATAACACTACATCAACAACAACAACAACAACAACAACAACAACACAACAACAACGATATAAGCAATATTAACAACAATAATAACGACAACAACAACACAACACATCAACAACAGCAACAACACAACAACAATAGCATCGACAACAATAACAATAACAGCAACAGCACACATACAAAGACCAGTGAGTTTGTTGCCCCTTGTACGCTATTATTGTACATGAAGCTATATATATTAAACCGTCAACAGAATTAAAAGAAACAGCACAAAAATAATAGACATTACAATTTAATCATTTTAATTGCAATCCGGATAATGTCAAGTTTCACTTTATGGCAATATTTTCCACATGACAAATTGCTTCGCCAAGGCTGAAGTAACTAAATATGTAACTTCAGTGTTTCTTTTTTTCCTGTTTCTTTTTTTCTTGTTTCTTTTTTTTCCTGTTTCTTTTTTTTATTGTTTCTTTTTTTCCTGTTCCTTTTTTTCTTGATTCTTTTTTTCCTGTGACTTTTTTGCTTTTTATCTGTTTCTTTTTTTCCTGTTTCCTTTTTTCCTGTTTCTTTTTTTCAGGGAATCAACGACCGTAGGTAGAATACACGTTTTATCATTTGGCTACAAGAATATGGACATATAGATTAGGCTATCATCTGACACGAAGCACTTAACCTGATTTTACTGACCTTTAATAATTATGTAACTAGGAAAGACCGCATTACCATCTTCGGTCAGAAAAAGTCTCGTGATAATGTGATTCCGCCATAGACTAATGATATCAAGAAGAAGACCTTGTCCAAAATTTCTGTCCCTGCCTTCCCCTTTCTTTGGATGGGAGGAGCGTGGGGAGTGTGGGGAAGGGGTGGGGGAGGCACTACACCGCAGGAATACAAACTTCACAATAATTTAATAATTAATAAATAATTAATAATTTAATAATAAATAATGTTCTCTAGCTTCCACGTATAAGCCTAGCGTTCACCCGTGACCTTGACACACTTTCTAATTGCTCAAAATTAGGTAATTCTCAGAGTGTAATAGATTCCTCTTAACTGGGTGATCACAGAAGTGACATGGGCATGACATGTCTGTTTAGTTACTTCAGCCTTTAATTCACGACAGGTTTGTGAGAGGTGGGCGTTCACCGCTATTCGGTTACTGTCCTTATTGCGTGACCAGCCACAGTCGCTAGGCAGTATAGCATCGATTATCGTAGCATAGAAGTAGGTAGTAAGGTACCAAGTGCGAATGTCAAGGTATTGATATGGCTATGGCCCTTAATGAGTATTCATCATATTGCGTTGCAGCTCCACTAATTGTTGTGCTGTTACTCCATTTTGGTGTTATAGTATATAGCGAGAGGACAGTTCCTCTACATTGTTAGTTTGGGGGTACAGACCACAGAGTTATACGACATTACACGTCAAATAAGATAATATACACACGTTTATTACAAGAAAGTCTAAGTCGCATATTGTGAAGTGAATACAAGAAAATCTTCTAATCCAATCATCCTCTTACAAGGATGTGCATGAAATTTTTATACCATTGGCTACAACGCCGGTCATTGGCTGGACTCATGCACCATTCTAGAAGTGACGCTTTTTCTATAAAAGGGAAAGGGGCTTGGACGTCTACCCAGGACCTTCTATGCTTGGTCGGGCTAGTATAACCCCTGCTGTGTTGACCCGACTCGCGCCACTGTCCTGACTACTACATTTGCGCTGATCTGTTTAGAGCAAGTCAATAACCGAACCATTACAATATTCATGTCTTTGAGCCGTCCCAGAATACTTAATTTGTTTGTCCGATGTAGGAATTTATACTGCGATTCGTAGGGGGTTTCAGATTTGACAAGACATGTTCAAATGGACTCGTGGGACCCCATGGGCTTTAGAGAGACTCTTTTATGCACCGAACATCGAGAATGAAAGTTAACAGCCTCGCTAAAAGAGACGGCAAAGGGCAGGGCTGGCTAACAAGTTATGTTTTTCAGAGTTATCAAACGAGCGTTATCAGAGAAAATTTCTCAGTAGTTTATCACAGGGAAGGTAGTATGAATGTGTGTATGTGGCACGAAAAAAGTTGTTCCCTTCCTTTTCCCGGCAGCTCCGGGATACCTCAGTTAGTAATTAATAATGTAAGATGGCCTTATTCAAGAAGGCCTATAACTGTCATTAGCGCTACTGCCTACAATACGTTGGTGGCAATGTGTATTGTGTGTGCGTTGGTGGCATTAGTTGGGGAGGGCCGAGGAAGGTGGGGGAAGGTCAAGAAATCTCCAGGCCTTGATTAAATAATTAAAGACGGTCACATTCAGGAGGACATTACTACCATTCCCGCTTCTTGTTTACAATGCTTTAGTGGAAATGCGAGTAGTGTGTGTGGGTGTGGGTGGCTGGCTGATGAAGATGGCGATGAGAGGGAAGGGGAGATCGTTTAAGTCGACGTAAAATAAGCATTGATGTTACCAGATGTGAGCCAGTGGAAAGGTAGAAGAGCACAGGTTATCTATGTGCCTGAGATTTCCGGTAGGCGATCCCAAGCAGACCGAACAAGACGCAGTTCTTGGTGAGGCGAAAAAAGGAGCTGGGTCTCTTGACTCTACAGTTTGCTAATTCTTCAAACGATAGTCATAAAAAAGGACATCGCCCTCCCTGGGACCATCGGTTTCGAAGTTTATATGCTTACAAACTTCTTTCGTATCGTGTCCAGCACAAAAAGGGATACCACTTCAGAAATTCCCAGGCAATGGTCTTGACTGAGTTGTCTCCCCCGTCATAGAAAGCGAGAGCTCCAGGACGAGTTTACGAATGGGGTTGTCGGAAGTCGAACTGAGGAAACACAGGGCTGCGGTTTTTTGGTGCGTGCAATTTGACAGAATGGGAAACCACACCTTTTCCTTGTATTCTGTAAGCAGTCCTTAGCAAAGAGTACGCTTTTGGTCGGTGCACACCAGTCACAAAGAGGAAGGGTTTGCTACTAGAGGTTTATTAGAAATATGTCGCATTTTACAAAAAAAAACCCAAAAGTAAAAGCACGGCAACACAGCGGCAACCATTTACGGTTTCAGATTTGTTGGTGGAACATCTTAGCAACGGCTTTATGTCGGAGGAGTATGTGGCAAGAATAAACGGTTATCTGAGTGCTACTGAGTGACGCAAACATATAAGTATAGCAAACACCATTCGGAAGTCAGTGCATTATTTCCTGTCTCTTCAGCATAAGTCGCAGCGGTCTTGGCTTGCTTAGACACTGATACTTCCTTTGCTAAGGAAGGGACGTGGCTTCCCATTTTGTCAAATTGTAGAAACTAGACAAACGTAGCCCTGAACGGGATCGTTGAAAGTCGAACTGAAGAAGCAGAGATAAGAATCATTAAAGAGCGTCCATGCACACGAAATGAAAGAAACATACATCATGTTCTTCATACTTTCTATGTGGCTTTCGCCTTTGTATTCACTCCATTGTAGTCGTTTACAAGGGCGTAACGTTCATGTAATCTATGGATCTGAAATTACCATCATGTTATCTATATGTTTAATACAATTCAATTAATCTTCAATGTTTTCTAAAATATTCAAACATCACCTCCCTCCAATTCCACCTATGAGCCATTTACAATACGATTTTGTCAACATTAGCTAGTTTTCTTCACCGATAATCTGAGAGCCTATACACCGTCTCACAAATTCAACTCCCTCACTTCCTCAGTGCAATACTCCAAAGGCAATGTAAAGAGAGAATTTAAAAAAAAAAAGTGGCCAATAATCTGAGAGAAAAAATTGCTTACCCGCTGTTCTGAATGTGTTTTGTTGTTTCTTTTCACGCATGATCTTTTCCGTGCACGACTTCTCGAGTTTTTTTTCTTTCGGCAACTAGGGGTTGGTGGTCTAGACCACCCTCAGGGTTGCTAGATTTTGGCGTTTTCGGGGCCAGATTTTTGACTTTTCAAAAGCCACTGACCTCCCCCCCCCNAAAAAAAATGCTAGATTACTAAAAAAAAAACATCTTCGCTACGTCCATGGTCGCTTTCCTTTATGAGTGAAGTGTGCTTTACGCTTCAGTCTCGGCAGAAAGTCTTTTGTATGTCCTCTGTATCATCCAAACGGCTTGAGAGACTGTGATGGGAGTCTGGTACGATTGTTTTCATGGGAGGAAGGGGAGGGAAATAGAGAAAAGGTACATATTGAAACCATTGCTGCCCTTGATGCATAGATAGAGTTGGTCAAGGATAGGCAGAACTCTGCAGTGTGATGTAGCCTTCGTCTCACAATGAACTTTGTAACGCGTGGTTTTTCTTTCTTTCTTTCTTTCTTTCTTTCTTTCTTTCTTTCTTTCTTTCTTTCTTCACTTCTCTTCTTTCAGTCTTACCATTTAAAACATATTGGCTGCCTCCCCCTCAAAAAAAAGTTTACTTGATTTAGTGAATTTGATGATTCAAATTTTGTGCTCCTGAAATCTGGCACACTTTAGCTGATGGATATTGTTTGTTAATGCAGCAAATTTCACATCCCTAGATGTTCACCTAGATGGTGAGTGAGTGGGTGAATGTGCGCCTCATGAGTTAATGTCTCCGCTCGGGGTTTGGATGCACATTCTTGGTGTTCAATATCTAAGAGCCTGCTTCTTGTGTGGCACAGACTGTATTATGGTATGAAGATGCCAATAGCACCTGGCATAAAAATATGCAAATTTAAATAGTCCCTATAAAATCAGAAAATTGGCCATTGGNAGGGGTTGGATTTTAATTTCAAAGGCTTAGATAGGTGCAAATACATTTGTAGACTCAGAATAGGTGAGGTTAAGTCACTCAAGTATAAAATTTGTGGTTGTTGCTAGGTGGGTAAGGTTACCCTGTTTACTGAGTGAAAAGGCCTAAAATATTAGGTTGTCTGCTTCACTGCCTAAGTTCTCAAAATCTAACTGGTTCAGGTGCATTTTTCTTTGTGTCAAAATTTGGAGGAAGAGCTAAACAACATAATATTTGGAAAGTATTTTGACACGGCACCCCAGGATAAGTTAATGAGAGGTGTAAAACCTAATATAGCCAACAGTGAAAAATACATTGGCATCTTCATATCTTAAAGCACATGCGTGTATGATATGTTTATGTATAATTCAGTTTAGTTATGCGTCATTGTCTTAGGTGTTTCGTGTATGTGCATGTGCTAGTAAACGTAAAATTGTGGTGCCTGTTAGGACAAATCCAGATGTAGCAGGTAAACGCCTGTTTAATCAGGTTGCGATCTTTATCTTGACAAAATGAACCAAGGGCACAGTTGTTGTTATTTTCGGCTTTATTTATTGACCTCTTGATCGTTGACCTAGTCTAGTTCGGAGGTTATTCAGACTGTATATTGTGTACTTGAAAAAATGTGTTAGGGTCGTGGATGTACACTAGGCTTGTACATGCAAGGTAGGGAATTATGTATGACCAAAATCACAGTGAACTAACCTCCCCTGTCGTGCAAGCTACCCGCAAGGTTTGGACCCGATTATTTAGGGGAAAAAGACGCAAAGTGGCCGAACGATTACGGCTTTGGTCTCAAGATTTATAGGCCTTGGGTTCGATTCCCGACCACGGTGGTGCGGCAAGTGCCTTGGAAAAGCATTTTATTGCATTTTCCTCAGTCCGTCCGTCTGTAAAATGAGTACATGGCTATAGGCAGTGAAAGTATTGTCAGAATGCTAGTGATCAGCGCCTATAAATGGCTGCGGCACTGCATGCCCTCCAGGGTGTGGAGAAAGACCTAAAATGAACAGGCATGGTGGGGTAATAATAGTGTGAAGTCGCGTGTGCGGGCATAAGCCTGGATACGAGACTTATAAACCGCAGTATTATTAAGAAATTTTCTAGTATTAGATGTCTGTTAGCCTCCTTTTACAGAGTTGATCTTCACTATTTCCAGACAATGCGCACCAGTCTAAGTTGTGGAATATAACTTTTAATTATGCCCTATCAATGGACACATTGATGTGATTCATTTTTTTCTTCGTGACAGTTTTGCATGTCGCCTGCAATTAACGATACCAGTCTCAGTCCTTCCACTTTGCCCCTTCGCATCAGTCTGGACACGATACTAAAAAATCGCAGAATTATTATATACTTTCAAAAAAAAGTAACGCATATTATTGTAGTGGGTAAATCAAAATTATAGCTATTGTTATGCAGTACAAAAGTATGAACAGGCATGAAAAAAGAGTCAACGTCATATATGACTTTTTTGTTCTTGACTGAATATACCTGATTGAATATTAGCACATCACAGATCTCAATATCGCGTATGACCGCAATCAGGGGCATAGTGGGTTTTTTTTAGTGGTAATTTGGCATTTGTATTAGTTTTTTTTTTGTTTTTTTGTTTTGGCAAGGATTGGTGAGAAGGCGGCATAATGAGGACATGTTGCATATTAGATTTGCTGCTTTTCGATGTAATACCAAACAGTTTGAGAGCAGTATAAGTATTTTTTGTAAAAGAAATTAATCAGTTAGACTTAACTCCGTTGGGACTAACAAAGATCCAAACAGTCAGTCAGTTATTTGTGAGTCGATGGCTTTTCAAGTCTAAAATTTGGTATTTGGCTCCCAAAGAGCCAAATCTGGCAACCCTCGTAGGGTACCAGCCTCTCGTCCCCGAATGAAAAACCAACTCGTGAACAGATCTTGCGTAAAAAGAAACAATATTAAGATCGTCAGAATAGGGGATAAGCAAATTTTTCTCTCAGATTACTGGCCACCTTTTTCAAGGGAAGGAACTACCCACTTCCTGCGATTGTAGTGCACATAACATGGTGTGAAACTTATTCCCATGGGTGCAGTGGATTTTAATGTAAAATGACACACCAAAGTGCTGAATGGTTATACCTTCTTCTCCTTCACGGGTGATGATCTTAGAACAAGTGTAGTTGGCGATGGTACCAGTTGTTTGACACCATCTTTCACTCACGTCTCTTAGATACCTTTGATCCTGTGGAGGCTTGTTTGGATTTTCTGTCTTGATGCAGAATTATCAGAAACTAGCAACACCGTTTGATGTTGAGTACAATAGCTTTTTATCTAGACAGAAAAACGGCAAAAGCCTCCATAAGAGTATGCATAAAGGTCTCTTGTAAAGGTGGGTGAAATCTGGTACCCAACAACTGGTGCCATCGCAAATGATAGCAGATCATCCCCTTCAAGAGAGAAATGTGCACTATTCAGCACTTTGATGTGCAAGTTTGCAAAGGAATCCACTGCATTTTTGGTGATAAATTGCACACCATGCCATGTGTTGTTGTTGCGTGATCGTTTATCGCATGATGTGATCTGCATAGTGGTGATGGTGTGGCGATGGTGAAGATAATAAAAGTCCAAGCCGGGAGATGTTCTTAAGTTTTAATTCGAGCTATGACTTATGACGACATTGGCTTATACTCGTGAACCCTAGGTCT
>JAWQUT010000491.1:159302-169664 GCA_033807755.1 Ellobium chinense
GGGGAGGGGGAGAGAATCGCTTTACCTGAGTTGTTGGGAGAAATTTTACAAATTACAGTACTAGATCTATATTATGTGTGTAAAACCCCTGGTTTTCTTATTTTTAACACTAAAATTATTAGATTATTTCCACCAAAGTTGCTTCAACATCATTCATAAGAAAATACAGTATGGGGGAAATGTCAATCTCGCTGTTGGGAAAAAGCACACTGACCAGAGCATCAATGCTGATAAGTCTCTTCAGGTGAAAAATGATAAAAATGTCAATTCTTGTTGAAGTGAAGCCTTTTCACCGGTCCTATGCTGTTCACTTTAAGAGGACTTCCACTGTATACTTCTCCCCTTTACCGGGGCCATACTTATTATTAAGATTCTACTGTACATGATCTTATGAAGACACTGCTGCAAAAACCAGTATTAAACATAATATATACTGTAGTAAGCTTTTGGTGCATTGACAAATAATTCTAATTACCGAGGTATGCTTAATGTTTAATTTCTGTCTACCCGAAGAGTGAAATGATACAATAGTATTAGTAATGAATCTGTGCAGCTGAAATTCATAATTAATAAAATTATTATATGAGTACTTAATACTGGGATTCCACTTTACACCCATGATTGGTGACATCACGGATGATTAATTGACATCTGAATACAGTATAGAATTACCTCTGGATTGTGCTCACACTACATACAGTATCAATAGTATCATGCAGACATCAACCATCACAGCCACTGAAAACAACACCAAAATAATGATCTTCATTTCCATAACTTTAATAGCACTTCCTGAGTACAATCACCATTCAGATCCACATCTTGCAATCAGGACACTTTCTTTATTCACAGAAACATTCATTCCTTTTCCTCCAATTACTGTATCTCTTTTATGTATATTATTCATTAAATTAATTAACCTCTTTTCTACATCAAGTATTTTAGCCACTGATGGCTATGTCCTGGAACATTTACATAGTGCTGCTCCTCACAAAGCACTTCCTGAAAGAATTCTGGGATATTGCCGGTGATTGTAAGAACATGCCATAGAACACTTTATGCACCACAGCTCTGTTTAGTTAATTTTATCTTTTCTGTTCCAATACCCCTCTTATGACCATAAATCTGGGCTGTGGCTGAATCTCATATTCCACATGGATAAACCAAGATAAAGTAGAACTAGATGCAATACTGCCATAGTGATTGAAAACGTGTTGAAAGACATATTAAGTTGATGGTCAGATTTGGGACAGTTGACACTGATGAGGATAAAAAAAGGAAAATAAAAAATCCATTGACCTACGTTACCTTCTTTGCTCTCATCATCCTAGACCTATTAATATCAGGTTTGTTTCTGGGGATAAATCACAATGGGACCCATTTAAAATGGGTATAATTGCAACTGGAATGAGACTGTATCAGGCATGACCTTAATCCCAGTTTTTTTCTCTTCTTTTTTATTGTTAAATTATAACCTTTCATAAAGCAAGGCTGCATATAATTCCATGAAAGGGTGGGATAATCTACATCTGTAACTGTGGAACAAAACATTACAAAAACATGACAAGTACTACTGATGGCACAAAGCTGAAGTCTTGTGGTCATCAAATTAGCTGAAAATAATGAAAGTCTTACATTCCTGATGATAGAGGACCAAAACATCCAGCTGTTAGTTATGGTGTATCTGCCTCACCTCTTCCCATGTTTTTGCATCAATATGATGGTTTGACAGCCGAAGCTTGGATTAAAATAGTCTTGCTTAGTCTCACTCATGGTAACCTCTTGTGTACAGGCTGATTACCTGAGATGTAGGGTGAGTGTGTTCATGTCAGCGCTGACTACATGGAGCATGACACAGAGTCTGCAGGTACTTTAAAGGAAGACTGAACCGTCCTACAGACCGTATTAAATCATACGATACCCTACTATTCCAATAAAACAGTCTTTCAAGTGTCTGTCATAATGATATAACACCTCTGCTGGCCCCAGACAACTCACAGGGTTACATTATCCAAAGTCCGAATTGTTACAACCACTGCGCGCGTGGCGGCCATAAGCTTACGTCAAATACGTTCTCGCCACATGGCCAAGCTGTCTAGCCAGTGCTCTGCGGACGGGAGATAGCATGTTGGTACGAATATTTTAATTCCTCTGTGAACAGTAGATATGCCAAATAAAATCATGCTGAGGCAATAAAAATGCAGAACACTTTTTCTGGTTTACACTATCAAACTTTACATTTGAATTTGGAATACCAGAACCTTAATTAAAAGCTGAATACAGTAATACATTGTCAGGTAGAGGCGTCTATACCTGTTGGAACATAAGTGACGTCAGCGTTTTTGCCACAGGCTTCTGCTGATCGGGGAAGGGGAATAATTCTAGACGCGAGGGCCAAACCCGGTAACTCTAGCTCTCCTTATTGCGTCATATTACATACGCGCACGGTAACAGAACGATGCTCTTTCTTCGCAAAATTGACTCGGTGGGCACCATAGATAATTTTCAGTGAGAAAAAGTGTTGAAAAACGGAAAATTATTTTTGATGTGCGTGTCCTACTTTAATAAAACAATTAGATCTATTATTATTTTTCTAGTGTTTTCACCCAAATTTGGAATATTGAAGCATAGTAATAATATAGGCAGTGATTTCTCTATGACACCTGATCCCATGATTTGCCTCTTAACCCTAATAGTGGCAATCGCCGATTAAATCGGCGATAAACCATGTGAGCAAGTGGCAACGCCAATTAGATCAGCTATATCGTCGTCCCATTTTTAAAATTTTTTCCCCTAGTTCCTTGACCTTTATTTGGACTAGAAGTGATGTTCTTACATTGGAGAGCTCGTCTAAGCTTGTTTTCTTCGCTGGAGCAACATTTTTGTGACATTTCAGTTGATTTCGTATTTCTTTTGTTACATCATAAACCATACTGTTGGTCAAAGAAATGATCACAGAAAAAATATACACAAAATATATAAGCACAAAACTATACATTTTTGGAAAGATAATAGATTTGTGCACAAGACAGTTGTGTTCAAACTGCAAATACTCTAAAAATACTTGGATTTCTGTGCACCACTTGAAAATAATTTTTTGCGTCACCAGCGGCCATGTTTTTTTTCAAAGACGTGACCCAAAAAAATATAACCTATGCTTTCATAAATTGTTTTTTCAACATGTCTGTCCAATTACCTTTCCAGTGATATATAGTTTTGTACCTTTACAACTAAAATTGAATTTTTAATGAATTTTTTTACTACCACCCATCATTTTGAGCAAAATATACCTTGCCACTTAGGAAAAACCACTTTTAGGGTTAAATTCAAAACCTTCCTAAAAATACATCGAGTGCTCACCAATCTCCCCCTCTTTTCTGCACTCCAAAGTTTGCGACCTAAAATTTCTCTAAAACCAAGCAAATCGCTCCTCAAAGTTATGATGAGCAGGGAATGTCTCTCCCAAATCATATGACCTGAAGAAAACATGTAACACTGGAAGTCTTGACCACACCACAATTATCAAGTTCCATTGTACATATTTCCAGAACTTGGACTACAGCCACTTTCATTTTGACATATTGAAATTTAACTTTCATACTTTCACATGTATTACATATCTTAATAATCTGCAAGTCTTTGATGATCTAAAATACGGTACTTGAATATCTTGAAATGTATATATATGTTTATGATATCAACAAAAAAATAACCTAAAAAGCAAAGAAAAGTACAGTAGAAACATGTAGAAGTGGATTTCCTCTTATGGACTTGTTCCTATTTTTGTCTCTGAAAACCTGCAAGTTCCTTTTCAGATGATCTGACAATGATTGGTTTTCTTTCTTATTAAAGAAACTGAAAACCTCTTAGAAGAAAGACTTTAATCCACTCAGCAAATTTTGTGTTTAGAAGAAGCAAACTCAAATACATTTATTACAAAAACACATTTTGTATAGTTCTACAGTCGGTTCCACATGAGTCGATGTCGCCTAAGTTGATTTTCGGGATAAGTTGATCTTTTTGCACAGAACCTTCCCCATGCTTTATGTTCTGCTGTAAAGTCGAAATGCTTGAGTCGACATCGACTTAACCATAACAACTCTCAAGTCAATATACATTCAAAGATCCACTCGTTGATTTTTCTATCAATTTAGATCGGCTAAGTCGATGTCCAGAATTTACCCGCTCCCGCCCCCCCCGCCTCAACTCAACAAACCCCTCGCCTCAAGTCAACAACAAAGAGACAGGCTACGTCGACTCTTCTTTGTGGTACTGAATGAACGTGTAGGCAGGCATGCAGCTTCGCGTAGTGTAAGCTTTGTAAGTGTTGCGTCCATGTTACGATGGCAGGCATGCTCTAAACTCGCAGGCACTGGTGGACACACCACGCCCACGCAATCCCTTGACACAGACTCTTCTCCCATCTAATGAAAACGCCAAATAGAACTTCACCCCTGGCGTCAGTAAATAAGGTTAAATGCTCGCCCAATAGGGGCCTTTATCACACAACATACATACGACACACGCCGAGCAAACCGATCGCTTCACTTGGCTGCTGCACGTCATTTCGAATACATCTACCTACGGGATCTCGAGCGCTGTCATCAATTTAAAAAAAAAAAAAAATCATATACTAAATCAATAGATCTACATGTATTAGCAAACCCTGGTTTTATCGTTTGAAAAACAAGNGGGGGGGGGGGACTGTATAATTGATGTCTTTGGTCGAGTTGCCTCCCATTATATAATTTGACGTTGGCTATTATCAATGGATGAGTAGATCTTATGGATAAGTCGATGTACAGTGAAACCTCGCTATACCGCCACCCGTTATACCGCCATTCCCGCATACCGCCAGCTTTTCGCCGTGGAACGGATCTGACACCTATACAAAGTCACTAAAAATCTCGTTATACCGCCATCCGCCAACAGTTTAACTGTTATATTCATAACTTGAGTATAGTAAATATTGCTCGTTATACCGCCAACGTAAATTTATCCCCCACTCCCCACTCCCCAGTTCCCCACCTCTAACTAAACCAGCTAACAGACAGAACATCACTTGGCGCCACAGTCTGTGCTTGTTACTCAAACACCAATCCTACTACACACTCTTCGCTTTTTGGAAGCGAAGTCCTGATAGGCTCACTGATGGGGTAGCCAGTCCAATGCTGGTAAATTACTTATTTCCCTTGTTCTACATGGTATTTTCGTTGTACCGCCATTCTCGTTACACCGCCATTTTTCTGATTGCCCCTTACCTGGCGGTATAACGAGGTTTCACTGTATTTCTGACTCCCCCAGAGACATCTACTTATCAGTAGTCTTTATAGTTCTTAAATCCTTAAGTAATAGCTCACCTCCGGTGAGATTCGTAATAAATGTGTTCAAGTGTGCATGGAAAATGTCAAACATGTCCATACACAGTCACCACACATAGTTCATACTAGCAGCTGGAATTCACTAACCTCAACTCAACAGATGTCATGAACTTGAACTCTCAACAAGAAAGAAGGTCAAACAATCATAAAAAATTTTGTAACAGTGTAAATGCCACCAGTTACCAGTTTCACCATGTCTCATGATCAGCTGGCATGTTCTTGATGAGGCCCTGGATACGGGACAAAATAATTTCATTTGTACTAAGACAGCTGTCCTCTGTGTATGGTGGCTGGATGGTGAGGGCATCTGCCACCGTCAAACACTTTTCCTCAACACCACCCACCGTAACTGGAAGGCGGTGTTTCTCCAACCATGACTTCAGTCTTACTTTCCTTGCCTGGAGTGCCTCATCACTCAAAGTTTCATCTCTGGCAGGCCGAAACAGATATTCAAAGCTCTGCCTGACTGTATCTGTTGTGTCAGAAATAATTTTCAGGTCTGTTATCGATGACCCTATAAGCAGTTTCATGGCCATCTTGGGTGATATGCTTGGAGGGTTATCGGCATGATTGACAAGCACCACAGTCTCTGAGACTGGATCAACTGTGTACACATAACCCAAGTGCTGCAGCCCATCCTCTGTGCTCACCTGGACCTGTTTATTTAAAATATTCATCCATTCTGCTGGGTCCCGAGTGAAAATGGGATGCAAATTTGCAATGTCATTATCCTTAATCTCACATGCATTTGTCTTATCTGAATTCATCATGAATGATATACCACATCCACAAATTGTGTTAAATGATGTAAATGAAAAGTCAAAAGTAAGCTCGATGCAAAGGCTCCTGATAACAGTAAAGCGATATCTTGAGCAGGAAACACCATGAAACAGAATCTAAAACACCAGTTTGTATTAACTCAGACTATTTCCAGACCCATCGGCACCACCCTTTGAATCAAAGTCAAAGTTGTGTCCAGTTTTGAAGTTTTTCAGAAGTCTGGTTTTGATCACAAGCTGCTGATGCAAAATTGATTTTAGTCTCAGCTGTTCCTCTTGACTGTGCTGTGTGCCTGGAAGACGATCGATGCACTCTTTGGCTCTCTGGAACTGGGACTTCAGCTCTATCATCTTCTGTGTGACATCATTTGTATCCTTTTCAATACTGGTCAGAAAGATAGAATAAAAAGTTAAAACTTTAAACATACATTTCATTGTGAAACCAGACCACTTCCTTCATACTTTGCATCATGACATGATTTGCATGTAAATCAAAACACTGCATGCATAGCCCACCTACAAGAAGCAGTACTGTGAGGAATGCAATGCAATCATTGAATCTGCAATGATGATTACTCTTTCTAGAGCACTGTCAGCATCAACAACTGAAACCTAAACAATCAGCAATTGTGGTCACTTTTTATAAAAAAAAATCATTGTCCACTGCTTCAGTGCTACTTCTACCATCACTAGAGTTGAAACTCATGCTTACTGCACACAGACTGCTCAGGGTAGGGTCAATAGGGTTCTCTTCTGCACCACCTTGGAGTCAGCAGATGATTTTTCAATTCCACTGGCTAAGGTCTTAGAGGCAAAGCTTTAATCAATAAGCCCAAATATAACCTTTTGAGATTACCAGTGTTGCCACTCTAGTGATGTGCTTTTGCCTACAGGGAAGGTTTCTTTCCCAAGCATGATGTTGAAGCAACTTAAGTTTTTAACAAAGTCCTTTAATAACTTTATTGTTAAAAAGATAAAAATCTGGCACTTTGCCCACTTTACATTTAACAATTTTTCTCAAAAACTTACGGAACATTATTTTCTCCTATATAGGGTAAAGATGTCTTTTTACAGTACCTTTATGTCCTACCATAGAGGGAAATCCCTACAAGAACCAATACTGGTAGCTGTCAGGACTAATCTGTTGAAAACTCACTTGTCATGAAAGCATGACGACACATTGGCATTCCCTCATGACAGCACTAATTCATTTGATATTATTTTCAATATAATGCTGTATATATCATGGTTAGCATTTCATCGATATTGAGGACTTTTGATTACCAAAACATTGTGGCTGATTCACATCGTCTCAGTTCTCAAATGGTTCTGTCACTCATCCACTGGAGTGGCATTACATAGTGTTGTGTTAAATGAAGGCAAGACTACTGATACTAATAAAATGAGCCATGGCAATTAGTTTAGCCTGACAGGTGATGTGTATTGTTCACCACACAGTCGAGGCAGGCCATTCATCAAAGCGAGCCATATGTTTCCATGGCTAGTCCCATCTTCGTCTCTCGCAGGCCCGCACACAGCACTAGCCTATTGTCTTAGTTTTGCTTCCCCTCTCCCAATGGCTCATCTCTCTGCAACCCGCTCTTCATTGCTTTGTGAGGAATAGGACCAAACACTTCCTAAGTTCAAGAGCTGTCCACTGGACCTGCAAGATCCTGACTTTCAATGGTGGCAGTGCAATTCATTTAGTCATTAATATACTCACGGGACAGCACCAACAGGTTCAGTGCCCTTTTTACTTCAATCTTCCCCCCCCCCCCCCNCCCCAAAATCAATCCCCTTTTTCCTTAATATTCTCCCCAAAGTTCGGGTTTATACAATTCATTTAATCCATGTATAAATACTCAACTCACAGCACCGGACTATCCAAAAGCCCTATTATTTTGAGTGAAGTGAAGACAGCAAATCATAGTCATCAGTGGTCTCCGTAGAGTATTATATTTGACAGTAGGAAATTTGGAAGCCCTCTCTTTCTCGCCAGTCTCTGCTGCCATCCTTCACATACCACCTGCTCAAATTAGTTCCTCTAAATAATTATAATATACTCAACTCACAGCACCGGCCTACTGAAAAACCTTATGTTGTGACTATACCGAAGAAGGTAAATTTTTACTCACTGGTGCTCTCAATGGAGTATTAAAGGACAGAAAATATGGGAGCCCTCTCTTGCCCACAAGCCTTCTCTCACTGTACTTGCTGGGTGCGGGCCGCCAGTTTCATTTGATGTCTCTATACTCATGGAACAACACCAGTTGACCCAAACACATTAGATTTTATTAATAGCCAAAGAGACGAAATTTGACCATCGATGTTGTTAGTGGATTGTTATGAGACTGTAGGAAATATAAGAGCTCTCTCTCTCCTCTGCCTTCCAACGCCATCTGGCGTAGTGGCGCTTTGTAAACAATATGTGTCTGACTAAATGAATTGAGCTCTCTCTCACCCACTGCCATTGATCAATGAAAACATGCGAGTTGGCCCCATCCACGAGGCACTGTGAGTGTGAAGTAGTCACAACATTGTTATATCGAAATTCAGTATCAAATAACTAGTATATCGACAATAAATGAATATTACCTAACTCAGTGCTGTCATGTGACAAAGCCGATACATCCTTCTCTTGACATCCTTCTCTGGCTATGGGAATTCCAGAGATTTTCTCTGATTTTGATTCACCAGACATTAACTTAAGGCAGGCTGATTTAAAGCTTTTACTCACTCAATAAAATTATAAGTAATCAGATTATTTAGAATTATAATTAATTAATCCTAGCCAACACACTGATCCTGCATTTATCACCTAGTGCAAGTAACCGGCTTGTGCCAGTAATTGCCGTCCTCCGTTTGCAACTAGTTTCTCCCAAAATTTATGGTGATTTCCCTTGGATTAAGATAGCAGATGTTGTTTCATTTGTTTCTCCAACTGAATAATTCAGAATGGAGGAAAAAGAAATGATTTAACGGTTTGTACGATTAATTTACCAAGACCACATTCCGCATTCTTGCCCACTGAAAGTGACAAGCAACAACACTGCAGAGCTGCCAACCTCCAATACTGGATTTTCATATTCCAGGCATCAAAAATTCATATTCTGACCCTCATTTTCATACTCACATCGGTGCAGAAAAATAATCTCGCGAAATTTAAATGAATGTCTTCTTATTTGGCTGTTTAGTCATACTTTTAGGCTTGTAGGTAGCTACTGTTTCCGTATAACACTAAGAAGCTTTTCTTCAGCTTCAAACTGAGGTAATGGGAGTCACTCACTGTGGTAAAATAATATACTTGACTAGCAACAGCTCTTTCCAAATCCTTTTCATATTCCTGAAATCTAAGTGCTATTTTGATTAGGTGAATTTTTCCTTTTAACAAAAAAAAAATCCCCCTTCCTCCAAAATTAAAAAAAAACAACAAAAAACTGATAAGATATGTAAGATAGTGGCAATAATAACACAAGAAAGCCCTCATTTTGTAAGACAAAATGAACTTGTTCACCACATAATTGCTACTAAGCTTGAAATTCCAGATCATCAGAGGACAGACTGTAGCACTTTACTATGCCCACTAGAAAAATTAAATCATTTATATCCTGCTAAAATGTTGCCATATGTCACCAGAGGCATTAATAGCAGTAATTGTATCCAAGTGTAGAATGCTCATATTCATATCTTAAATTGCAGTCTTAGTCTCAGATTTAAGCATGTCATCTGCTGGTAGAGCAGGAAATAGAAATCTATCTAGAATCTAGACTAGTCTAGAGCTAACCCTAAACCTTCCAAACTGGGGCTTTGAAAGCCGTCTCTGTCAGGCCTACTAGATCTAGTCTAGTAGTACAGTAAAGGTCATTAACCTTGGCTCTAGAGCCAACACTATTATAGTAAAGTAGTACACTATGCTCATCCCAAATGTAGGTCATCTGATGCTCTGAGGGCCTACAGTATACACTAACAGACCAAATGAAACATAGCCTACACAGGTAATGTGTAGGCACTCTGGGTATGGCACAATGCATACGCATGACGGGATTCATCCGCCATCAAAGTAAAGCCTCAAACGCCGCAAGGTTGAACAATATAGCATAAAGCCTCCTGTGGCTGGTAACCATGGCTGGTATCTGTGTAAGAGAATTCTAGTTTCAACTAAACTTCTTCTGGATCTAGCAGTTTTGATATGCGGCCGGGAT
>JAWQUT010000491.1:170452-205789 GCA_033807755.1 Ellobium chinense
TGAAATTTTCAAACGCATTTTTCTCAAAACTATACTTTTCAACACATAATTCGAAACTCCATCATAATTTACGAACCAATCTTTGCAAAATTTGGTATGTAAGCAGTTTATAGGTGTACAAAAAAAGTAATAGGGGGACATTTGGACTTTTTTTTTTATTTTTCAAGAAATATGTTGGCGAAGGCCAAAAAATGGGGGAAAATCGATATTCTGATATATACCAATTTTGAAAATTCATAAAATATTTTTTTATCATTTTATAAAAAATAACTCGCTGTTACTTTGTAGACAAGGTGTATAAGAATGCATATGTGGAATTTCAGTTGGATTGCATTTCATCTGGAGGAGGAGTTACCTTTTGAAGTTGACGGTTTTCTAGGTAGAAAATTCAAGATGGCGGCCGTTTCCATAGCAACCATAATAAAATGTAAAAAAAAATTGACTGTTTTCCACTAATTTGAACCTGCTGAGTCCAAAAATCAAGGTTAAAATCATGTGGCACCACGCATTTAGAAAAAGGCCCTCAGGTGGCGCCCCCCTCCTTAAGCGCCCAACTTCGTTGCGGAAGGCATTCACTGTATTCTTTTTCATACTGACAGTCGATTTTCCTATTTTTAAGAGTACGATTCGTATTTTCGTACTGAGGTCAGATTTTCGTATGAAATACGAAAATTTCGTACTGGTTGGCAGCTCTGCAACAGTGACATTTTATTGTTTTGTGAAATGAAAAATGCAATAATTTATAAACATATTGTGTAAATTGAAAAAAGAGAGCTTAATTTGAATTTCAGTAAAGTTATATGACATCTGACTAGTTACGTTTCTCAAGGAAATTACTTTCTTTCAAGAGGAAAAATTAGGGATGCTGCCCTTTTCTAACATCGCTGAAGCCATGGGCCGCATGTCCGCATCGCCACTCTGATCATGACCATGTGCATTTCCCCAAAAGCGAGATGCTATATTTTTTCATTTCCGTACACACGCACGGTGTGGAAGCAAAAAATACAATAAAAAGAATAAAGTCATGCATTTTATGCATTGATCTGACATTTCATAATTATTTTCGATTTACCCTTAAGTGGAAAAGAATAGCTTTTCATGAAGCCATATTTACCCCTGCTTATGAGGAAATATGTACCGGTGGTGTAAAACCACCACAAATTTGGCCTGAAAGTAGGACGGCGGTAATCGGCACGACATCGAAGGTACAGAATACCAATAGAGTTACCGGCTATCTCGAAGGACAGTACCACAATGATAATGATACAGTTCATTTAGTCACAGACAAGTCATGGACTATATCGATATTTCGACTAAATCGGTGCCGTTGTTAGAGAAAGCCGAGACATCAATGGACAGCTATTTCTAGGTAGTAATTTTAAGACTTATGCCACTCAAAACAAACTTCATCTGATGCGAAAATGGTCATAGTTAAAAATCTGAAAGTCTGATAAGATTCTGTAAGCAAATTTAGACTAGTTGGAAAATCCTGGTAGATAATAAGACAGTAGTTAGGCTACAGGCACTTCGTCGAGGATATAGGCTGACATCCTATTCAGAGTGGTCTCTCACCTCATAATGCATTTTAGTAAGTAAAATGGCTATGTCTGAGGACAGCACTGCAACGATAATGATACAGTTCATTTAGTCATAGACAAGTCATGGACTAGATCAATATTTCGACGAAATCGGTGCTGTTGTTAGAGAAAGCCAGTAAAATACAATTTAAGCATGACACATTGAGCAACAACAGTGTAACAATGTACCATAATTTCATAATCTATAGAAATGATACCAGTTTTCTCCCCACACCAGCCTGGCCAGGGCAGGACAACGTTGTCGTTAATAACATGGCTTTCTCTAACAACAGCACCGATTTAGTCGATATATCGATATAGTCCATGACCTGTCTATGACTAAATGAACCGTATCATTATCGTTGCGGTGCTGTCCTTCGACATTGCCAATATGAAATAACATTACCTCTCACTGTGAGTGTCCAAACAAAAGTAATATGAAATAGGGCCAATTTCAGTTACTCCTTTACTCACTAGCCTTGAAAGCGCAGCATGTGCATTATGGTTTGGTGTAGACCAAATCTTGTTTTAACACTTATTCTACCATACCACTCGCTTCCGCTCATGCTTCGGATTCCCATACCGCTCGCTATCCGCTCACATTCGAGAACGCCAATTAGCGCGTAATTTCAATGTTAAATTGCGAATGGGCGGAAGTACGAATATATAATAATACCGGAAATAGTATTTAGTTGGCGCATGGGGGCAGCTGGATTGAGTTTATCGACGAGTTTCGCTTTCTTTGCACTTTGAGTTACAGTTACACGATGGCTGAATCAAGACGAAATGGTGGTGGAGATGCGTTCGATTTCATGCAAACTCTTATCGCTGTTTGGCCTGTTGCAAGGCAATTTGCAGAGACTGTTTTGTTAAAACACTCCAGGAATAATGTGATAAACTTTTATTACTTTTAACTGCAAGTTGATTGTAAGAAAGGCTAAGATTCATGAGAGTGGAATTTTTAACATTTTCTGTGTTCAGAAAATGAAAAAAACATTCATAATTGGAGTAAATGTCCTTGAAATTGTGTTTTAATTAAAGTTCATCCATTTCTACAACTGCTGTGTAAGTTTCAGGTATGTGAGTGAAATAGATATAGAGTAGTGTCATCGATTGCGAACGTCACGATTTGCGAACACCTTCACACTATTTCATATCGGCACACACTCTCCTTCTATTTACAAAGAAACTGACAACCTGGCATGTTGGCTATACATATCTGGTACTATCCGGATATACGTGATGTCCACCATCTTACAAGATGTCCGACTGAATCAATGTACCATAAACAGGGGGTAGCCATCTTAGCTAATCCACTTCCTCCGGAAGAATACAGTTCTGAACCGGAAGAAGGCTTTACCTTGTTGCCTGTTTAGCTATTTCTATATTTCAATAGTTTCAATGGTGGCCAAATAGCTGTAGACATCGTCTAACTTCTGTTTAACAATGTGAACATGATTTTGGCATTTTGGATGGGGGTGTTCGCAAAAAAAACACATTTGGTTGTTAATATTAAGTTTGCCAACACTCACATATTTTCCCTTAAAGGGGCAAGGATGGGGATTATAAGGCAATATTAGGTGATTAAATTGCCAGCCTGAGTCTAAAATTTCAATTTCCTTTCAGCTACGGCTAATCCTGCTGTAATTAAATTGCCAGCTTGGATTTTCATCATTATCATCATCACCACCATCAGCACAGTCATCTTAACTGTTTTCTCCTTCATCTTTAACATTGGCATCATTCTGCATTCAAATACAAATGAAACCTTGTATTATAAAATGTAAAAAATTTTTGAAAAAAAAACAAAGCAAAAAATCTGGTAGTACAATATACTAGTTTCGCAATGGTTGGACAGATGTTCACAATTCTTGGACAAGTTTAAAAAAACATGGCAAACCTTGGACGGGTACCTGACAGTTGCCCATAATTTTTTAATAGACTATATGACTTTATTGGCTGAACTTTGCTGTCCCATCATAATTTTTGCTAAAAAATGTGCGTCTATTAGCCACTTTCGGTTTCTATCGAGGTCTTCCCAGACCGGAGATAAACGAGGTCAAACGAAGGATACCAATTTTTTTAGGCTATGTCACTATGTGTGTTCGCAGCCGTGACACTACTCTAGAGTCTATTGTTTGGTGGTGTTTTTTGTATACCCACTATAATTTCTCACATTTAATGGGAAAGAATTTGGGAATCAGGGGACATAAGAGGAATTTCAATTTGGGAGAATAAGTGTTAAAGTACGATTAGTAGGTCTATAATATTTTAAACAAGATTTGATATTTTAAGGGCGAAACACATTCGGAATCGGAAACGGGTTCTCTAGACTATCTCGTGGGACAGAACCGCTGTTCCATTTATGCAGTTCATTTATTCATTGGTTTAGCCACAAGATCGATCCTATTCCGTGATTATTACCAAAAACCTCCTAACAGAAGTATGCAAGCATGCCTACAAACCTTTTCATAACCTCATATACATAAGGAAGAATGTTTAATTCGTTTTCAGACGCAGCGGCGGCCGCCATATTTGGTTTTGAGTTCTGGACGCAGACGAGTAAAAGTAACCGATTGCGTTAGGAACCGGTAACTTTTAGAGCACTCGGATACATGGCCGATTACTGCGAAAAATTTAGATTAACTGCAATGAAAACAATTCACTATCTTTTTTACCACTTTTTTTTTATAAGGCTGTTCGACACCGGCAGCGCCTACCCGACTTCCATTAAAAAAAAAAAAAACAACAATATATATTGTTTTCTTATGGGGCCTATATCTCGGGCCAGAGATCCATGGCAGTACTTACAACTGATAAAAATAAATTAATCCCGAGGCAGTTGACACCAATGCAAATCAACAATAAAAACAAATAAACTGTAAACCCAAACCATAGCTCTGTTACATGAGTAAACAACACATAGTAAGCAAGTTCGCAGAAGAGTGAAGGTCAGGGATTCTCTGATAGATGCAAGCTTCGTGGAAACCAGGTGAATTCTAAAGTGGAAACAAGTATACAGTAATAATATATTTATGTCACATCTATGGGGGGGGGGAGGAGGAATTCATGAGACCAAAGATGTGCCTGTTTACATGGTGTCACTTTTGGACCATAATGGAGTATCCAGTCAGTGAGTGGCTGGTGGTTATGTCCCGCGTCACAAGCATGATTGTTTGCACCTGATAAACAGCTCTTGTCCTCATGTAGTCGTTATGAAGGCTTGATTACTACTCCAGTACTATTATTTGAAGTAATAGGAGCTGCGACTATGAAAAGTATCGTCCAGGTCTGTGGCTTATTAAAATTGTAGATTTAGTTTTACGGAACCTTGATTGTCAGATTAAAAAATAAAAGGAAGGCTTTGGAAACGCTAGGCCCAGGTGGAGGCCTAGCCTAGTGGATTTTTTTTTTCGNCAAGAACATCGTGCTCGTATCTCATTTACGAGAACAACAGAGGAATTATAAATCTAATGAAATAAATGAGATTTCAGAACAGTTGCCAAATTATCTGGGATAAGGGCAAATATTTTTTTTTTACTTGAAAGTACCAAATGGCGTTGCACACTAGCATTAGAATAGCCATGGTCTATCTTTGATCCATCTGGTTTATAAACTGCCAAAATAGAGAAAAAAAAGTTCGCAGTTGGGAAAATATACAAGTAAAAGCAAAAAAAAAAAAAAGTAAATGTAGCACGCTGTGGCACCACACTTTCGTAGCACTGACCACAAAGGCCAAGCGGATGTCAGCGTGACGGCTATAAAAGCTTGCCAGGGTGATGCCCGCCATTGTTACATCTTGGAGAACAGACTGATTTTCGAGATGGACACACTTCAACCTAAGGGTATCAACGTCCAACACAGCTACATATGATGATGCAGATGAGTACCATTTTCCTATTTTGCAACTCCCTCCCATCCCCTTTCCCCTCCCTTCCCACTTCCCTTCCTCTTAATATCCGTCACTGTCACCTCCCCTCCCCCTCCCATTTTCGTTTTTTCTCCTCCTTTTTCTTTTCCAACTTCTTTTCCTTAGCATTTATTGTTGCGATCGTTGTTATTGTTGTTCCTTTCCCTTCCTTTCCTTTTCATACCAACCCCTCCCTCTACCCCTTGCCCTTGAACTCCTTTTCCTTTCCCCCCCCCCTTCCCTTCTGGCCTTTCTACTGTTTTTCCCTCCCCTTTGTTCTCTCCTTCTTTTCTACCTCTCTTTCCTCCTTGGCCTTTCCATTGCTCGTCTCTTTCCTTCTCCCCCCCCCTTTCTTATTTACCCTTCCTTTTCCCCCGGGTCTTTTCATTGCTGGTCTCTTCCGTTTTGATATCCCCCTTTTATCTATTCTTCCTTCTCTTTCCTGTTTTTCTTCTCTCAAGCCTCCCTTTCATCTTCTTCTCATCTCTGCTATCCCTTTCCTTTCCTTCGGCGCCACGCCTTGTATATTTCCCCTGTCTTATCCTTAATCCCTTCCCTTTATGACTGGTGGGAGGGCTTATCTCACCGACATCCAATCGTAGGCCTCTGTCCCTTCTTGACAGCTCCTAGTCCTACATCTTCCTCCTCTCTCCTGTTTTCCTTCCATTTTACTACTGTACCAGTTACAGGGAAGTAGTGTTTAATTCCACTTCATTTGCTTTTTTTCTTTCCTTTTTTATTGTATTTTTTGTTTGTTTGTTGCTTATTTTGTTTATTTGTTCACTTGTTGTGTTTGCTGAAGAAGACGTATAAGAGTTCTCCTGCACCTCAATGTCTCTTTTTTATTTCAACAGGGAGGAGATAAAAAAGACGAAAAAAATGTTATATGTAATATAACGGCAAAAAGTACCAATAGCAAGAAATGAAAGTAGGCCTAGTAGCCATAATTTGTACACGGAAATTCTCCGACCGGTCATGTGACTATCAAAATGGCTTCCTACGATTGGTAAGTGACACAAGAAGTGGAATGAAATCAGGCGTAGTCTATTTCGTTGCACATGCATTAAATTTTTGTAAACTGTTGGAGTAAATATGATATGCATGTGGATGATACCATCATACTGTTGAGAGCAAGCTAAACTTTGCCCCTCACAGCTGTGATTTGGTCGGTAGGCCTATCAGTTCCACCCCCTTTCCTGGTACTAAAGTGGTACAATCCTGGAACGGCACCACCGGTAGGTCAGGCGTTAGACGAAATGAATGGCCAGAATCATTCAGTTAGTCTAACGCCTGGCCTACCAGTGGTGCTGTTCCAGGATTGTACCCCTTTCCTCTACAGTCTACAGTCTATACAGTCTGTCTACCAGTTACTTTTTGAGTTACATTACAACAGTGTCTACAGTTACATGGTTACCCCATCGCCACTTCCTAAATTCTTTCAGACTATTCGTGTTTTGGACAGTTCTGAACTTAAAGGCTATCACTAGGGAAGGACCACTCTTGTATCAGTACAGTTTATTTAATATTAGTTTAGTCATACATTAGCAACCAAAATGGTCATATTGATTCCTAGATTATTCCAACTTAACAACTTCCTGGTAAGACTGTCTAGACTGGAAGAATATAGACTAGTCAGGATCACAGCCAAATAACAAAATGAAGCTTTCACAAAAGATAACTGTAGATATCATAGAAATGAGGAGCAAATGCTGACCAATGTAACACTGCCTTTGGAATAAAGCTTGTCACCAAATTAATTTTAATATTTGGGGATTTCTTAAACTGCTTTGTAATACTCCCATTAGAGGTATGACGCATCACAAAAGATTTGATTTTTTGTATTCAGGCACCCAAGACCTCGCAATTATGCCTTGGAGCGTAGCAACCTGGAAATGGCTACTGCACCTGCCACCTCACATCCTCTCAAGGCCATTGTTGTAAGTAAACAAACCTTTAAACTTAACAGCATGTTTATTATACTAATTTGTAGTCTCATTAACCTTTTATAAATTGCTTTTACAAATGAACCCATTCCTCACTGACCTATCATTATCAGTTTGATTTTGAAGCTCATGAGCTCAAAGCCTTAAATTAAAGAATCTGTGTGCCAGTGAAAGCCTGTAAATGCACAAGTCATATGGGATGTATCAAGTTACAAGAATCCACCAGCTTCACCAGGATCTCTGGATGATTGAATGGCACCTTTATCTTCTACGTAAGATCTTAAAAGTCGATAGGAAATTGAGAATCTTTGGTTTTTGACCTCAGAATACTCAGATCAAGCTGATATTCTCTTGTTTACAGCACAAGAAACTAATGCAAACAGCACATGCATAGAACGTTCAAGACGAGACAAGATGGAGAATTTTCATATGACTGGTCCCTTGAGAGTGCAAAACAGAAAAGTATGGCATTGCCATCCCTACAAAAGAAATAAAGTGACCATTTAAAACAGCACATTTCAAGGAAAATACTTTCATTGAAATAATGAAGGAATACTAAAAATCTTGGACCTAGCATTCAATTCACAGCTGACGTCATCATTATCAATTAGAATCCTCCTTGTAGGTGACAGAGTAAAGAAAATAGAAGAAATTAAAATCATGTCTGAGAATTCACTGCATCAAATTATTCTTCAGGTCACAGAGGTTAAAGCAGCTGACAAAAAGGGGACAAGCACGTCAGCATCCTCAAAAACAGCATCAAAACCATCTTTTACTGACCCACTGAGTTTGGGTGATCCCTTGAGTAGTGGCATCAGTGTGGAATTTGAAGGCTCTGACCCTCTGTCTATGATGATGAAGGCAGATGCAAAACCTGCGGCCCCAGGCAAATCAAATCGATCAGACAGCATGAAGGTATTGAGACCCACTGTGAAGAAACATCTGATTGTAACCTTTGCCAAAATCTGAGTCTGTGTTATTTGTGTGGCAGAAAATATCATTCATATCAGTGATGACATTAACAAACACAGCAGATCTGAAATAGGAAAGCTATTCATTTGAACTAATAGTACATAAGCAAGTTAAATGTCAAAATTCAGATTTGAATACTCAACAGTCCTCATGACGCACTACTGAAAAGCCAGGATATTATGAATGGAATAACTAAGGCGTTTACGGAACTACAGTAAAACATATTATATTGATATATTTCATGATAGCTCAAGCGGCTGTCTTTTTTAGGGGGTTGGGGGGAATAAATTCAAGACATACCAGTCATAGGGATGCTTTTAATACTATTCCAGAAATAAGCCGAAGATGAAAGTAAGATGGGAGAAAGGACAAATTAATTAGAGAATGATAGAATTAGCATGAATGAGTTCAGAGGCGCTCAGATTTGGCTACATATTGACAGTGTGAATTGTATGTGTGTGGTAGCATGAGTGCCTGGTTAGGGATCTAAGGTCATCATTTTGTATCAGTGTATGTGATCACAAACTACAATAGTTTTAAAGCACTGCTCGAACATATTATTAAAATTCTCAGAAACCTGGTGATCAAGATGATGGACTTGGTGACTCTTTTGAACCATGGGCCCTTAAGAGGGCAGGCATTCTAGCTAAATATACAACATCAGAGAAGTTGTCTATCACCACAAGTTTTCTGTCATCATCTGATCAGGAAAGAGGTAAATGTAAAATATTATAGTAGTAAAAATAATAATAGTAATGCAGTTTATGTGTCTTGTTTCCAGACTATCGCTCACTCACGTGACTTCATACTATTATTACCCTAGCATGCGTGTTTACTCTTGGAATTTCACATTTCCCTGGAGAGCTTACAGTACCACTGCCTTTCACAGACACTGATCCCTAGCAATCTGATAACAACTTCCTGTGCAGTTTTAACAGAACTTTTAAACTGTTGTGACATGGGAGATGTAAACTGTGAGCTCTGGTAAGATGGGTGTTGGACTATCCCATTATGCCCTGCCCCAGTAAGAGAAACAAACAACAGATTTACCATCCTGATATCAAAGCAATCAGCCAGCAACTTACACAACAAAGCAGTAACAGGACGTAATCAACTGACGAAGCCAGGAGCTGATGGAGGCATAGGCCTAAAAGAATGAAGATTTTGTTATTAACATCTCCCTCTCTTCATGTTTCAGTGGTGATAAAGACGCAAGCACAGGCACAGACTAGCACTATGAGTGACAAGGTCAAAAACAGACTGGAACAACTGGATGACTTTGAGGAGGTAACACCCAGGCTCTTGAATAATGTCACTGTTTAGTCGAAGGCGCTTGATTGCAACTGTTTGGAGGCAATGGAAATGTTTCAGTTGAAAAGCAGTTTCGATTATCGACTAACTTTTGTAAGGAAATTTATGTACATTGTTTAAATGAGTTTGCAAATAAGCAAAACTTATCTTTAAGTGGATTGCAATTAAATGGGATTGACTGTATTTACTATGTTGCTTTCACATGATGCCTTATGAGCCATAGCAACAGGTCAACAATTATGCTCATTTCATGTAATGCCATCCCCTACTCTCACGGTCTCCAAAATCATGCACATTTACAATTGTTATCTGGAAGTGAGGCTGGAAATATACTACAATCGATTGTTTAGCACACTTTGCATTGATACCACATTGTATAAGAAGTCAGAAACCAGCAGCTCCGATCAAGGGTATCAACCCAATTTAGTTGCAGCGTTCCTGGGGTGTTCCCTGGAATTTGCAAAGAAAACAGAGTCAACTACAGAAAAATATTTAACCTCAAGGCCCTGACTCAGTTAGAAGTCCTCTGATGGGCCAGTCGATCCTAGAGAGCACAGTAGGAAACACATGATGTTAAGTGGAAGTGGTTACTAAAGCTGACTGCAAATGTATGCAACTGTAAAATTATTTTCCCCAATGACAATGAAGATGTCTGTAAATAATGAACATTTCATCAGTTACTTTATAACCTTAACTCACAACACTGTGCCACTATCATGGGTTATAGTATTTAGCAGCATCATTTTGAGTACATCATGTTACAGCCTGGATGTAAAAAATGTCAGCTGATTACTTTAGTGTATCAGTGTCGCTGATCCATCCTGTACTTCTCAGGGCTGGACAGGACATGACAAGTTATACCAACACCGGCATCAGCCACAGATATTCATTAAAGCAACCATATTTGGCTTTTGTGTGAAAAAGGTTAAGATGATTGTAAATAGTGAAATATGAGTTTAGGCATGAATCTGTGTAGATTTTTAAGGTTATATATATGTACTGTAATGTGTCAAGGTGCTTATTAGAAGATAGTTGGTTTATAAGACCGAGCAAAGCAACATAATTATTTCTGGACTTTATTCCAGGGGTCAGTGAAAGAGATGTTGAACCTGACCCAGCAGGATTATGTGAAGAGAATAGAGGAACTGAACCAAGCCTTGATCAACGCATGGGACAATGACCAAAGAGTGAAGGCACTCAAAATCGCTATACAGGTCAGTCTTACATGCCTGTCCGTATAGTGACAGAGAGAATTTCAAAGTTTCGTAGCATTTGGTGTGAGCAAACATCGTGATATATTATGTGAGGATCATAGCATAGTTTAGAACATTCCCATGTTTGAGCCATTCCCCACACAAGCAGTCAGTGATTTCGAATGTCTGTACAGCCTGTTGTTATTAATCAGACATTTTTTTTTATGAGAATGTTTGCATTTATCAGGAAATGTGTAAATGGTTGCCAGCGGAGCTGAAAAGAACCATTACTTTTGTGACCTTCAATAACCAGTGACTACCTTGAGCCTTTCTCGCAGGCACCAGCAGAGCTGTGTTTGCTGGTCACTACTTATAAACAAACCCTGGCTAAATGGTTGTCTGTCATGTGTTAGGTCCTTCCTTCTCTCTCTGATCAACAAAAAAAAAAAAAGAGAGAAGGACTGGGGAACAACAGGGGAAGGCAGTTGAGTAATTGGGCTTAGCATACACTTTGGTTTTCTTTGTTGTTGTTCTTCTTCTACTTGTTGTTGTCATTGTTGTTGGTAGAGTGGAAGAGGCAGTAGATTAAGTGTGTCTTCTGCTATGACATTATGTTGGATACTTATCTGTGTCTGTGATAAGTCATGAAAGTTGCAGAAAAAGATATTGAAACTTTTTTTCCACATGCTCAGTGCTCCAAGTTGCTGGCAGATGTGTCAGTGATTCATTTTTACCCCAGCAAGTTTGTACTGATCACCGACATTCTGGACACATTTGGTGAGATATTATCCTTGCCTTTAGATCTTAAGATCCTTTTGTACATGTGTGTATAATGGGTTTCATTGGTTATAATATGGCTGTACTTCTAATCTTGCTGTTCTTTAATATCAGAAATTGAATTTTTTAAGCAAATTAGTATCAGGAGGACAGTCAGGTTAAACACCACACTTGTATTATGTCGATTTTGTTCTGTTTTGAAGTTTGATTTATAGATTCTTCTTCATATTAAAAAGAGATATAAATACTTATTACTAAATTGGTTAGAAAATATAGTTTTGGATTTCGTTGACAGGTCGCCTCGTGTATGATCGTCTTCTGGACAAAGCTCAGAGTTCTTTACCGGGGTCAAGGCCACACAGACTCTCAGGTATTACAGGACAGTAGAGTGTATTTGTAGGTTTCAAATGTAGATCTTAGATTGTCCTACACTGTTGAAGTTAAGTACGTCTTGGTGGCTAGTTTTTGATGAAAGATTATGAAACATAGTACTAACCAATGCTGAAGCACCAATCAAAAAGGAGCAGCAACATATACACACACACGCACACACCCGCAAAAATACGATTGTCCAGTAAATATTACCTGGCAAAAATAGTATTCTTTGTTTGACAAGAGAACAAGCAAAGTTACAGTGGGAGTACTGATAATGGAGCTGTTTTGACTGTATTTTATCTGATCAGAATTTACATGACATGGCCCTTTACTGAGACCTTTTCTTGTTTATTTTTCCTTCCAGCTAATTTCACGTCCGATGATGTGCCTGAGGCTGCCAAAGAAACATGTAGAAACTGGTTTTTCAAGATCGCCTCCATCAGGGAGCTAATTCCCAGACTCTATGTAGAAGCAGCAATAATCAAATCTTACAACTTTCTGAATACAGGGTAAACATCTTCCTCTAAAAATCGTGTCCTTTTCAAAACAGTTGTTCTGTGAACTTTTTTTTTCAGTTTACAAACCCCATTTTTAAAAAAAAATTCTAATATGAGTCTTACTGAATGAAACTTTTATAAACTTACTCTAAGCATTTGGACAGATCTCTAGTTTTTGATATATTGCTAGCATGAAATGTTGTGAAGATATGCACTTGGAGGAGGGAATGTTCAGATTTTTTTTCTTTAAATTTGATTTCAACTATTAATATATCAGTGTTTTCTTCGGACTGTGTGATCACGGTTAAGTTTGGTTCTCTTGTTTTCCATATGTAATTTGATTGTTATTGTTCTGATCAATCCAGAGAATATACTGATGCATTGAAGAGGTTGTCACTCATGGCAAGAGGTATTGGAGATCCTCTGGTGGCTGTCTATGCACGATGTTACCTGTGCAGGGTAAGACAATGCGTCTTATCAAATGTCTTCTCCTTTTCTGTTCTTGCCTACTCTCTTTTCTTTCTTTCCATATGTCCATTTTTTCCCTCCTTTTTTATCCATTTCGATGCTACCTCACTTCTTTCTATTTGTTTTAGGTATTTATCCATTTCCTCTTCATCTTTTCTTCTCATCTTTTCCTGCGTCTTTCTTTCTTCTATGCTATTTCTCCTTTCCATATATTTCTGTTTAGGAAACTCTTGTTGCTTTGCTTCGTGTATTCATCTTTATCTCCTTGTCCTGAATACTAATGTTAGTTTATATAGTATGGGTTTCCAGTAACGCTGAACACAAAGTTTGAAATGAACATATCAGGAACAAAATGATTGTTTCTCTGCTGGTCTTGATCTATTTGCAGACACTATATTTGTAGCTAACTTTCTTTAGTTATTCTGAATACTGTGTTGCGTTTCATTTGAACATTCACATATACCCTGTCGTAATTTTTTTTTCCAGGTTGGCATCCTGGTGGCACCTAAGTTCAAAGACCACATCCCCATAACCTTTGAGGACTTCATCACCACATTCCCACAGGTTGGACAAACGTTGATGACTGTTAAAATATTAGCATCTGGACACGAACATCGGAGTGTTTTATACTTCATGCGAAGTGATATTTTTGTTTTATTGTTTTGTTGGACAGGAATTTGTAAACTGTGAAACAAATAGAAATGAGACTATACAGTGTTGTGAAATATAGGGAGATAAAGTGGACAGTTTATTTGTTTTGGTTTTTGTTTTGTTTTGTTTCTTTTGGTAAGAGGAGAACAAAAACTGAATGTTTTCATGATACTTTCTTTTTTATTAGTTTCCTGGACACAAAAGGTTTCGAATCTACTAGCATGCAATGAAGAACAGAGATTATTTGTAATTAAAAGTTTACATTGTATTTATAATTTTTGTTGGGGAGTGGAAGTGAGAGGAAGAGGGGGAGATGGGAAAAGGGAGAAAGGGGAGGAAATGGTTTGTAGGTGAGGGGGATATAAACTATAACAGAGTTATATATTTTACAGTTGTTTATTAGGGTTGATGGAGGAGAAGAGTTCTGCTGTTCTTTACTAAAATTCTGGGGATAGGACGATAAGAGACAATAAAAAAAGATCATAGAACAATAAAAAAAGAACACATTGTTTCTCAATGACAGGTTCAAGGTGACAGTGTCCAGAATGTGATGGCTATGCAGAAACTGGAGATGCCGCGCTATCTGACCCTCTTCTCACCCGCACTGGACTGGATCCTTCAGTGTCTGGCACACCAGGCATCAGAGACTCTTCTTACAGAGACACTGGAGAGATGCAAGGAGGGATGTAACAGGTGAGCTGCTGGTTTGCCTGAAGGGAATGAGAGTTACGTACATGTGGTGTGATGTTACTTTATTTAGTGAACTCAGGATTCTCACAGGTCTTTGAAAGTCATTGAAAGTGTGTAATTTATTCAAATGGCTATAGAGGCTTCAAAATGCCTTAGATTTTATCTTGTAGTCTCCAGGTTCTTAAAAAAGTATTAAAATTTCTGTGTGTAATTTTTTTTTTCTTCATAGATTAAAGAAAAGTCTGTAAAATTTGTATCTGAAAATGAGTATGAACCTTATTAGCTGCTTTTTTGGCATTAAAAAGGGTTTTCAGGTGTAAGAAAACTAGAATCTTAGCCATGGGAGTGTTACAGACAGCATCATTATCATGAAGACTCTTGTTAGGGAGAAACACAGCCCACTACTGAAAGTTGTGTTACAGAAAACATGGTGTGCAACTCATCACAGTAAGTACATCGAAGTTTCTGTGCAAACTTGCACATTACAGTGCGGAATGGTGGATTTTTCTCCCTTATAGCCCTACAGGTGATCATCTTTGGATGACTGTCATTTGCGATACCACTTATTTGACACCAGATTTCACCCATGACTTTTAGATAATTTTTTACATGATCCTATGAGGACCTTTCTGGATTTTTCATCTGGTGTTTCTTAAACTGTCTTCGCTGTATTTCCCCCAGTGCTCTTATGTTGAACTCCATCATGTCGGCCTTCCAACCCCAGTACATTGCCAGCAGGGCTTCCGTCTTTACAGAGATGATTAAACAGTGTGAAGACACAGGGTTGCCAAAGGTGAGTATCATCTTTGAAACAGTGAAATATTAATATGATACAAGGTTATTATTTTGGAAAAGTTATCATCAAGGAAAACCTCCTCATTCTAGGGGAGTTTTTACAGATTTCTCTATTTGTAGGCATAACACGTTTTAACAAATATTGTCAAATACCATAGCAGTTTGTTCTTAGTGGATGTCATAAAGAGATTTTTGGTTGCCTATATTGTTGAAAGAGCCTTTACTCTTCTTGGTCTATATTGAAAGATTGGACCACTAACTGTATCATCTAAGCATGAGAGATTTTATCATGTTTATCAGAAGTGGTCTTTTTCACAAAGATCTAAATATTACAAAATGTTGGAAGTGGTTTTTGCAAGGCTCCATTATTTCCAAGGCCCACATGATGAACTTGTCATTTATTTGTGCAAGAGTAGTACGTTAGACTTAGAGTCATCTGGGTGAATGGAAATTGGTTCTAAAATCACAAACTGGCAACCCTGCTTCATCCTGATAGCAAAAACCTGTCAAGATAATGAGGACTGGTAACTACAAATAACCACATTCGTGTTTCCTTTACATGTTAACACTGATAGTAATCCCTTTTGCAAAGTTTTGAACAGAGCTTTTTTTTCACATAAAGTAACTTTGATGAGTCAGCTCAACTTGCAAATTTCATAAAAATGAAAACCTTGTCAAAAAAGAGACAAAACACTTTTAGGATAGAAGGATTTTTATGAGTAAAATAGCAAGTGTTACAGGAACAGCAGAATGTTGAAAATTTTCTGAAAACTGAAAATTAATATAGGAAAATAGCACTTAATCAAGAATGATGAAACAAAAGCAAGTTAAAACACAGATCTGTGTTCATCACAGTGTGTGAAACTTTTGCCTTTGGCCGCTGCCATCCCTGGCAATAAAATGCGTATTTCCCAACCTCTCTGCAGCACCTCCTGTACCGAACCCAGGGTTTGTGTCTAGTGGTGGCGGACACCCCCGGTGACCAGCAACTGCCTGTGTTGAATGAGGTTTGGAAGGCTGTGGTCAAGTTAAAGAATCCATCAGTAAGTATATTTATAATTGTTGCTCTTAGTGAATCAGCCCCTCTTGACTTTCCTTCCACCTGCCATTGGTCTAATTTTTATCATTCTGAGATAGGTTTTTGTTTTCTTTGTGGTTCCCTAAATGTGCTGAAAACTCACTTTTGATATCTTATCTTGATTTAGGCCTCGTAGGCCAAAACTGTGGCAAAATACTTGTTTCTGTCATTTGTTGTCAGTTTGGAGTAATATACATGTAAATACTGCTAGTAAAGATAAACAAAATTGTCCAGTTTCAAGAATTTTAAGAGAGTTGTGCAACTGAAACAACTTATGAAATGAGGATATGTCTCATTAAGACAGGTTGTTTTTTTAAATGAAATGGTAATCTGTTGTGTAATCAATCAGTATAAAATCTTGAAATTCTGGGCAGAATTAAAGTTTTAAAGTTTCTGTTCACAATATTTGCATGATTGTTATTTCAGTATTCCAGAACAGTTACACGATATTTAAAATGTGCACTATTGTTATTCATGTTAAATTACCTCTGAAAGTAATGTAGCAACTCCTGACATTTGAACTGAAATATTTGGAGTGAGGACATTTCCCAGGCATTTCCTTGTAACTTTCAGTTGAGACATTCAAATTTCCTTACACTGAAAAATCAGGATACCTAAGTAGGCAGATGGGGAGCTGGTATAAGAGTATGTTTCTGGAGCTTTTAGAAGATTTAACAAATTGTTTCGTAGTGGATGATTTTGTAAATTTGTAAATGTGATTTAATGGTAAACTTTGAGGTTTACCTGTGCAGGGACAGGGTCTATTTAAATTATTCCTACACCCAAAGAGATGGTTTTTGTGCTACTGTCTGTAAATGGGAACTTTGAGGACAGCTGCTGTTGCTACAGAAAGAAAAAGGGGATACATCCTAGATGCTTGGTATCAACAGATACAGTATTTCCTGATAACCTTCTCTCCTTGCACAACAGATATTGATTTGCTTTTGCTATCATCTGTGCTAATGAATGAACTGAACAAATATTTTACTTACATAATAATTTTTCCTTCATTTCACACCATTAGGAATATATGGGCTGTGCTGAGGTTTGGATTGAATATGTGGTCAAACATTTTGGGGTAAGTTCAAATTAATTAAGATGTTGGAATGCTGATTTGTTTTACTTTTTATTTTTTTACAATAATTAAACTTGTGCGCATTAAGCTATTGAAATTTTTAAAATATCAGATAAATTTCCATTACTGATGAATGATGGAATAATTTATGAAGGTGACCAATAAATAATTAATAACTTGCTATATTACTCCTATCAGATCAGGATGAGATGATATTGTTGATTCAGTAGGGATGAATATGCAGTATTTTGCCAAGTTACTCTTATATTAGTATGATTTTTCTTGTATTTCAGACCTGCCAAATTAATCACATTCGTTTATCCTTTACAGAAGCGAGAAATCAACACGTTCCTTGGTGATATTATCAAGCACATGACACCTGACAGAGCCTATGAGGATTTCTACCCACAGCTCCAGTCTGTTGTTAGCAAGATTCTGTCGCACCAACATGATTTTTCCCTGCTGTTTTCCTTGGTATGAGATTCTCTTCATATATATATTATCTCCAGTTTTCATCAGAATAATAGAGAACCTTTGTTTTGTTTCTCTTTTGTGCAATAATTTTTATGCATATGGTTTAAAATGTTAAAGACCCACCCAAATGTTAAAGATCTGAAAGGAGAGCACTATTTTATTTTAATTGTTCGAATACAACATTCCAAACTTCCTTTAAACTTTGCAGATCACTAGTTTACTGTCTCTCTGAATATTACAGATGGGAAAATTGATTTCTTTGAGTACTGAACGAATTCAGTATAAAGTAAGTAACATGTGATTTCTACTGAAAGTGTATTATTCTTTTGTCTGTTTGAATGCCTTATCTTTAATATTTACTTTATCTTTAAACATCAGGAAGTGTATCATTTGTGTATTAAAGGTTTATCATAATTTTACAGGAAAAGTTTCTGCCATTCATTGACATGTTTCAACGAGAAGCCATCAAAGTTGATGTTTGCAAGACTGTTTATGAGTCGTTCAGCAAGTAAGTGCTCTCCTATGAGGATGGATATTTACATTTGACCTAGTAGGTCATAGATGATTTTACTCTATCAGGCAATATTTGATAGACAAAAAGTTTAATTCTAAAGTTCTGTAGTGGTAGTGTAAGGGTTGGGAACATTTTTATGACAAAGCCAAAAAAAAAAAAAGAATCAGTGTGTATCTTTGCAACTACAATTCTTCTCAGGAATATAAAGACATATTTTAATTTTCTTACCTTGTCAGCATGGGACAAAATATCCTGAACAAAATATCCTGAACAACATTATACCCTTATTCAAAAACAGCCTAAATCTGACTTTGGCCATTTTTGTAGCGCAGTGATGATATGTAAGTCATTAACTGTTGTAACCTTTTGTGTTTTCTACCCAGACACCAGGCAACACCCATCAATGATCCAGTGGTGATCAACGCAATGATGTTCTTGGGCAAGATCATGCATGACTCTGTTGAGTAAGTATATACTGGCCATTGTAGAAATGAGATTGTAGGTGACCTTTTTTAACTCACTGATGACTGAGAACGTGCTAAGATATATCCTCTCCCTATTTCTGGCCATGGACAGACAACATGCTGTCTCTTTGTCCTCCTTGAATTCTGTTTCTGTCATAATAACAGGACCTGCCAGCCCAACTGGCACATGCGATATGTTTTAGAATTTCTTGGAACTTTTCTGCCATTTGAGAAAAAAGTTACATCCAAGGAGGATACAGTCAACCATTATGGTTTGGAGGCAGTACAGTAATAAGAAATGGGTTGATGAAATCATCCATAGGAGATTTTTTTTTTTTTGCAAACCACAAGATTCATGAGAATTATTGCATGAGAGTTAAAACACAAACATTTACCTCCATGTAATTACAGTGGAACTCTTGATGACACACCCATCGTCTACACCAAGCTTCTGAGGGTGTCTTATCAGAGCTTTTGTGTTATCCAGTGTGCTATGTTAAGGAACAAAGCAGTTGGAACTGCTGAATAGAGGTGTTTAAGCAGGGGACTGTGTGGTGTTGATAGCAGTGCACCACTGTACATTTTATGCTTATTAAACCTGATGTTTTGACAGCACGTCACTGAGTTTTGAGGCATCGTTATATTTTGTTTTCCTGTGATATTGAAACAGCTATACATCTTGTGAAAGATAAGACCGAAGTCAGTCTAAGAAATTCTCTCTGTTATGTTTCAGTGCACTGACTTTGGAGGATGAAAAGAGGGTGATAGGAAATTTGCTGTGTGCATTTATCAGACTTGTTCAGTTTGGCCGGGACTTTGAGCAGCAGCTCAGCTTTTACGTGGAATCTCGGGCCTACTTCAGCAACCTTGACTCTGTTCTTGTTACCCTACTGCACGTATGTAATAGTAGCTGTGGCCTATATATCATTTTCACAGGAGGAAAATCAAATAGACATTTGCACTCTTGCTTGCTGAAAGCATTCGAGCTCTTTTGTGAACTGTAATGTATCCTGAAAGTTGTTTACCAGATTTTTATACTTGCATGTATGCAAAAACTTTGTGCAAAATAGCCAGGATTATGAATTTTTCTATCTTTTGATTTAATGATGTAAAAATTGCAGCTGAAGCCAAAGATAATCTGTTAAGTAACGCAGCCTGTCTTAATGATTAAAAACATCTATTCGAGAGTAAGTTACTTCATCAAATGGGTCCATCCTTCTAAGCAAAACTGATGTTCCTTGTTGCAAAAGGAACTTTATTTACTCCCTACACCTCTTTGGAAAGAGAGGCATTTTTCGAGGCCCTTGAAAGAATAGATTCTACAAGCAGTTTACCCCTTAAGATCATCTTGCCTGTTTTCAAGATATAAATAGAGTCTTGTTATATCATGAAAAGTGGTTTGCAATAGATGAAGAGCTTTTATTAATTAGTTATAGAAAAACTTCATATCTCATGAACACTTCAGTGTGAAGATGTGCTGCAATTTGACTTCAGTACTCAAGATTAACTTTGCACTCTTATGTTCTTGTTTGTAATGTGGTTTTGCTGCAGTTGAAGTTAATCATGGCATAGAGCAGCCACTGTAGGTCAGGAATAAAGGGGTTCAAGGAAGGGGGCAGGGAGGAGGTCTGGGAGGGAAAAGGTGTAGGAGGGGCAGATGGGGGAGGGGAGTGGTGGTGGTTAAAGGAGGCCAGCTTATCATCATCATCATCATCATCATCATCATCATCATCATCATTATCATTACCCACGGATATCAAATGACAGCACCTTTAGTTTGCCTTATGAATCTTTTCTAGTGTGTCAACAACTTGTCAGTGGAGACCAGAAAAGTTGTGAAGGGAAATCACTCTAGGAAAACTGCAGCCTTTGTGAGGGTAAGTGACCTTTCGCTTCCATGGTAGCCAGGTATCTAGGGGCGTTACGTAAGATGCCTACCATGCCCGATGTAAACACTGCTATTTTTTAAAATGTCTAGAATTTAGACATGGAGACAAGACCTACGTTTATAAAAGTGTCTCAAAATATTGTCCAAGAAGGAAGTTAAACATTCAGATGTATGAGGTGCTAGTACCAGGCAGTCTGTGCATGTTTTAGGTTAAAGTTTAGGTTTGTGCATTATTTAATGATAGTATCAAGGGCCTGTGCCAATGGTTGGTACGAATGTTAAACCCCTGAAGTCTGGCAAATTTTGTAAACAGAGTAGAGATACTCCTGCAAATATGCGCATGCACACACACTATTAGTGACAGAGATAGTGACATGTCAAAATGCAAATGTCTGTTGAGAGAGTTATATGAAGTTCTGGCCTGCTGGGATAAGACAAAGATGAAACTTTATGAGCCGATACTGCATCAGTATGAGACTTACAATCCTTATTCAGGGATGCCACTCTGAGAGAATTCTCTGACATCAGAGTGCAGTCATCTTTCAGTATTGCCAGTTAGACTTTGCTCTAGACATCCTCTTTCTGTGTTATAATTATTATATTGAAGTCACCTGCTTATTTATGCTCGTGTAAGTTTATGTCTTAAGAATTATCTTTGCATCCTGCAGATCTTTGGCGAAAATCATAATGTGAATTATACATTACATGAAACAATAGACATTTAGAAAATCTTATGAAAAGTGAATGGATCTCTACCTTTCGTTGTTATTATTATCATCAGTATGTCCATATCTGTGTGACCTTTTGCAGGCCTGTGCAGCCTACTGCTTCATCACTATTCCATCAGTACAGTCAGTGTTTTCTCAGCTGCAACTGTATCTGCTCTCTGGTCAGGTAGCGCTTCTGAACCAATGTTACTCACAAGGTAGGTTCACATGGGGCACTGGGGCAAAAAGTTTTGTAATGCGGTCTTTCTCGATTCATTCTGGGCACTGACTAAAATCTGCGGTCACTAATAAGTTATCAGTATCAGAATCAAAGTCTGATAATAATTTTTTCAGTGTCAGATACATGTTACCAAATGGCAAGAAAATTTACATTTCATTTGTGATTCATCAGGGCAGAATCGGTAAGATACTTTTGTGGAGTAAAACCAAGGAAAATGAAAATTGGAGTTCAAAATAGTGAATTATTTACAACAAATAGAGGGCCTTTCATGAAAGATAAGACAGTAGTCAATCTCAAGTGTTCTTTTTGTGTTTCAGTGCATTATTATTAATTCCACCAATGGACAAGGAAAGGAAAATTATGATGGCGGCAGATTGTTTTATCTTCTCTCTGTCATTTATTCATCTCTCACCAACGCAACAGTTGTCTTATTATTGGAGGTTTCCTGAAACTCATAATGGAGTCACTGGAAGTATTTTACTGTAAATAAAGAGGCCGTTGGACAGGGGTTTTCTTTTATTAACTTTAAATGAGATTTGGGGTTAAGCACTGTTATCCTAATTGAACTCAGTCGTACATTTTTTTGTTGCTAATAAGAATAAAGGGCAGTTCAGATTATGTGAGATATTTTATTGTTATAACAATGGTCAAAATTGTGTTTTTCACAGGTGATGCTTTCTTTAAGGCTGCTATCTCCTTGCTCCCCGATATGCCTAAGACAATGGATGTGGTAGACTCAAAGTCTCGTTCTTCCGAGCCATTCCTCTTGGAGTTTGTGTACAATTTTGTAGCAACACTTTTAGTAGCACCTGTAAGTTGGAAATGTTTCAGTTAGTCCTTGTCAAGTTCAAGAGGTTTAACTAAAAGCTCTGATCACAGCTGTGGTACATGGGTGAACGTACTGGGCAATGAAACAGAAATATAAGCAGCTAGGGCTTTCACAGTGTGAGCTATAAGTGCATTGGTCTTATTGCACAGATAGTGTTACAGGTTATCCACAAACTATTTTCAGTAAAATATAAATAATTTACAATATAATATTTAGCTGAGTCCACCTTATTCCTTCAGTCTGAATCAAAATGAAAAATCCTGATATTTTCCTTCTTCAAGCATAATTAAAAAGCACCCATCCTTTGAAATCAAAATCATTTTGATAGTTGTAATTAGAATCCAGATTTTCTCATCAACCTGTTTCTGAACCATGTAACCAGAGGATTTTGTGGCTACAGTATTTAGTTGGCGGGGTTTATTTGTAAACTGTTCTCACACATATTGTTGATTCACCTCACTGATAATTCATGTCTACAAGTACATTTTAAGAGGCTGAGGATATTGGGAAGTGTGAAGTGTAGTGGTAAACCAAGAGAAGTGTTCAGTAAGATTAAAAAATGCAAGGTGAGAAAGAGCACATTTCAAGCTGTTGATGCACTTCAAAGAATGGTTTCATCTTTATCATCGTCTTTCATTCAGTCAGCCATTTTGCCCACAGTTAAAGTTTGACTATTGTATTTGTTGTATTCTAGTTTTGGATATTATCATGTGTTCCAGGATAACCCAGACATGGGGGTGATGTACCTCTTGAGGGGTTTAGTGAATGTGCTCCAAGACTACACATGGGAACAGAACAGTGACGCACGTGTGATGGTCTACACACGGGTGCTTGCCATGCTGTCAGCAGCGGCACAGGAGGAATATCCCTACCATATAGATAAAGGTGAGTTTGTTCAAGCCTCTTATAATTGGATACATGGTGGCATGGAAGTGATCTATGTCTTTGCCCTAAGACCCAAAACCATATACCATCTACAATATTAGTGTTTTGACGGTACAATTTCACTTTAATCTGACATTATTTTAAACCTTTGACTCTTGTACCTAAGCTGTAATTTTCATTTATTGCAAAAATGAGCTGTAGAGGAATTGGAAAAAAACACCACTACCAACAAAGAATGTCTGTAATGGGCAGTTACAGAAGAGAGGGAAGAAGATGCAAGCTTGCAGAAGCCAAAGAAGACTACACAGTCAGACATCAACAGGTGCAGTCAGCACAGAGACTCTTTGCTGGGTTTTTACTTGGGAAACAGGGTACATATGGACATGTCCGGAGTGCAATGAAGTCGTTTCCACAAACAAGTAAACTGAAGTCATTGCTCACTTCTATGTTTCAGTTGATTCCAATGACTCCATGTATGGCAGTGATCCCAAATTTGTGTCGGAGGTCAAAGCAATGGCAGATACGCTCATCGGAGAGATACTTGCTCACCTCAAGACAGTCTCATCTCCAGAGGTGAGTTGATTCATTTAGCAGAGAACAGCTTACTTAGAGTTCAACTAGGCTTGCAGTATACTCAAACATGCTTATTACCGAATGCGTATGAACTAGTGCCATTCTGAAACATTTTCCAAGCCCTATAGTAGTAGCTAAGCTAATTTAGTCATGTGGATATTATGGGAAATGCTATTATGAAGTTTTGTAGCATCTTGTTATGTATTAATATGTGTGAGTGTATTTTAATTTCAAAGATATCCCGATAATTATGCTTACTTCCATTAGCTCAAGTTTTGAATTTATAAGTGCAGAAATTGCCAATGTAGTTAGTTACTATACATAGAGTAAATTTAGCCTTGAGCCATTGCACCTGAATGAAATATCGATGGTGAAACTCGCAAACCGTGTATGCCGTACCAGTCAAAATTTACAGGGGAAAGAAAAAACAGTTTCATAAGATCATCACTTACAGAGTTACACGGTTTGATCATTTGACAAAATAATAATATAGACTTTCTGTCGCTATTTTAAGTACATAGTGTGTAATGGCATATGCATGGGGTGGTATTCTTCACTTTGGTTAAAAAAAAGCGGAACCAAAATTTTTCGGACTTACATGTTTTGCGATTTTCACCATCGATATGTGAAATAATCGAGTACCATTAGGAAATGTTCCCTTATGAATGTTTTTATCATAGAAGGGAAAGCAAAGTGAGAGGGTTATTGCATATATTATTATATTCCCATTTTGCAAAAGGGATTGTCATGGTTGAGCATGGGAGAATCACAGTCCTAATAGTAGCCAATGTGATAAGGACATGGACAGATGTAATGGTATTTAGAGTCAAACTTATACCTAAATACATCGTAAATGAACAAGAGCCATTAAAAAGTTGACCACGGTAGCGGATGGAAATCGGAATTTACTGATTGACATAAACATTTTGTGATTATCTTTCACTATGGTAGATTTTATGCAAGAATGGTCAGATACAATCATTACCAAACAGTGCATGAAATCTGAGGGTCATACAGTCAGCATTACCTAAGGAGTAGAGAAAGGCACATGGCGGTGTTATTAAGTTTCCATTGTATAAGTGTAGATTCCTCCCTTCTCTCTTTCCCCTTTCTCCTCATTCCAACACATTCAGAAGCCTTTCAAGATTGTGTTGAAATTATATCATTCAGAAGCTCTCAAGATTGTGTTGAGATTATATCATTCAGAAGTTCTCAAGATCGTGTTGAAATTATATCATTCAGAAGCTCTCAAGATTGTGTTGAAATTATATCAGATCATTTGTTTCCACTGACAGTATGCCAGACGTCAGAGCTCTCTAGCACTGGAGGTGGTGTCATCATTGGTAACCAGTTGTGATATGAGTAAGCAGTCTCTGTCAACTTTGACCTCCAACCTTTGGACTCTGGCACAGAAGAATGGCCAGGCAGACATCAAAACATTGGTAAGCTTTGGGATGACTTTTATCTAAACTTATGCCTTGCTTTTGAGCCACTGGGATGACATGTCATTTATGTAGAATTCTTTATGTTTGTGTGTATGGTGTTGTTTTTTTTTTTTTAATGCCTCATCGATCTGTTTGTGNGGGGGTGGTTGGGAGAGCTTTTATGTAGAACTCTGTCATCTTTTTGGACTATAATTAGGATGATATTTTTCTAAAATCCTCTCTTCTCTTTAGGCCATAGGAATGATATTTCTCTACAACCCTCTTTGTATTTTTTGGGCCATTGGATTTGGAATGATATTTTTAAAAAGTCCTCAAAAAAAACCCTTATATTCTAGCAATCCTCTGGTCCGTAAAATGAATTGGTTCCCTGGAATGAGGTCCTGCTCTGTTTCACCATTATCTGTTGTTTTTCATTTCAGAGAAGGCTTCAGGATTATGTGAAAGGGAAAGCCTCTTTAGGGACTCCTGGCTTCCAGACCTTGCTGCCGAAACTCTCCATCGGTGACACATGAGCAAGGCTGGTATTAGGGATGGTTGCAATACAGACAAATCTAGTTCAGCCAGATGTAAATTATATTGTTTATGTTACAGAATAACAGACTTTGAACAACTTAGAATTTTATAAATTACAATCAAGTTTGCTTATATATTCACAACTCACTGAGAGCAAAGAAATCTTTGTGATTAAAGGGATTTGGAAATATCTTGTGATTTTTACATAAAATATAGCTGGTTTTTTTTTTATGTGGACAGTGTTGGGATTAAGCAAACTGTTGTGATTATCCATATTACAATTAAGTGGAGTAAACTGTAAATTTACATCATTAATGTTTTGAATGCTGAATTCTTCAACTGTGACTAGACAACTCACATGTGATGTAGCTAGGCAAAATGAATCTGCTGGGACAGACGAGTTAGTATTGTAGCCCCAAAGAAGATCCTGTGAATTAAACATTGTTGTTTTTTTAATTCAGTTTTTAATTATAGACCAAAGCAAAATTTGTTTTATCATTTCTGGTGGGTTGTTTTTTTTGGCCATTAGACTTATTTTGCGTAGCTACATAAAAAAAATAGTGGTGTCGTGAATAATATTGAATAACACTTCACACTTTCACTTCTATTCTTCAACACTTTACCCATCCTGTTTCTATTCTTGACGTCCCATTTACAATGTCTGTCTGCATGTGGAACTCCAACAATACACTTACCTCTGGACCAGCTTTCAAGGGTGTATTATCGGAAGTTGTGTGTTATCCAGAGTACCTTTTATAAGAAATAAAGAGTTAGGGACTGCTGAAGGGATGTGTTTAGCAGGAAACTCTGTTCACAATTGCCATGTTAGGAAGAGTTCCATTGTATTTGCCAATGAAAACATTGTTACTGATGTGGACATTTATGGTCATCAGATTGATGAGCTATGCGTTTCTGTCCACTGATTGGTGCTTTATTCTCTTTATGCATGACATATAACAAAAATGATGAAGGGTGGCATAATACCAAAAGGCCTCCTTCACAGCAAACTGAAGGAGGGCAAAAGAGTCAAAAGTTGGCCTGTGCTCAGATTCAAGGATATTGCAAGCAAGACATGAATGCTGCATGTATGAGTGTCGAAATAGGAAAGAAGATGCTGAAGATCGTAGCTGGAAAGCTAAAATTAAGAAGGGCCTGAAAATCAAGGAAAACACAATGGCAGAAAAGGCACAAGTGCGTTTTTGAAAAGAAGATTCAGCGAAAAAGGACAAACTGCTAAACAGCCCAACTGATACCTGCCCTCAGTGCAATCAGACTTCCTCTGCATGCATTGGACTTATTAGCCACATGCATCACCACTAGTCAGAGCATAAAACATACTATTGTCTGACAAGATAGGAAGATGCCATTCATTCATTCATACATGATATAACTGTAAGCAAGCAGTATGAGTATATTGTTGAAGTAACATTAAACAGATTTGCTGTTAACAAAAAAATGGAGCATATTCATTTGTGGAGTAAACACTATTCTCATTTGATTGATAGGAAGTGAGGTATGAAGGATAATCAAAAATCATGTGTGTTCTGTGATGATGAATCATCATTGCTCTGAATAAGTGTCCTCCCCCTCTTCCTCTTATCTGCGCCCTCTTATGTGACCCCACTCTTCACTCCCCCCCTCCCACACCACCCACCCTTCAACATCTACTGTCAAAAGTCTTTGCTATATTGCTGAATGGAGTCAATGATAATTTCACCATAACCTGATAATGTATCAGTGACTTTGGGTGTCCAAGAAATTTATTATAGCACCAGTGTAATGTTTGACAGGTTGACACCAGTGTAATGTTTGACAGGTTGACAGGTTACATGTATCATATAAAAAAATGAGTGGTACAAAATGAGAGAGTGAAAATACATGTAAAGGAATGGATGGACCCATGCATGTGTCACAGTGACTGTACATCCTTCTTACTGGCCTTGATTACACAGACAATAGACAAGTGATGATTGTGAATATTTTCCCATTGTGGCAGTTTGTCCGTTCATTGGGGATATCGTAACAGGTTACTGTCACTGACTTGTGCATTACACACTGAAGATATAAACTATACACTATGTTGATAACAAAGATATGTGTTTTGCCAGACTTTTTCGAAATAAAAATGTGATATAACTGTTCATCAAGTGCCTTCATTTTTCCATTGGCTCGGTGAATCAGGGATGGCAGAATACTGAAAAATTTCAGAAGACATAACCTCGAATTCGAAGAAAAGTGCATGTTTATTAATTCCTACAACATGCCAGGTTGTTCAAATGCTGATGTCACTAAATAATCATGAGTTCATTAGTCTGTATTTAGGAATACATTTATTACATAATAAATTTGACAAACAGGTATGTATTTGTTTGGACACTTGACAGCTACTTTTGGGATATACCAGTTTGTCTTAAAACTGTATTAAAGGATAGGACATTTATACAAATCATACATAACAAAGGGGTTATGTGAGTGAGGAGAAAGAAAGACAAAACAACTCCTATTCTAAACACTCATGTGTCAAGCTTGGTGTTAGAAAAGTTCAGCACTCTATTTCTGGTGGAATACTCCACAACATGGTGTATGTCTTTTTCAGCACGAAGTGAGTCAGGTGTTATTTGCTACCTCATTTGTGCAACATTTTAGTCTTGTCATTTCTTCCTGGCCCGTTAGTGGAGTGGACCCATTTCATAGTGTATTTTACATGTACTATAGTATGAAAAGAGAACTGGCTATTTCACAGATGTGTGTGGTATGGAGCAGCATTGTGGTTACTAATTTTTAAAATATACTGTATACTGTAGAGTCTACATGTAATGTGGCATGTTGCTGGGGTGACCATTCTTTAGCTAAATCTGATTTTTTTTTTCTTATTTAAACAATTAGTCTTCTTTATACCCACTCCGTCATCTCTCTGGGACTATGATTACCTTGTCAGAAAACTCAGTCTTCCCCCCACAGCACTGTAATGCACATGTGAGTAGTGAACTTTAGTATATCCCTAGTGGATTCACAAACCTAGTGAGGCTGGCTCATTATTGATGTCACAATTCACTCTAGTGGAATTTTGAGATTACCTATATCATTAGGATCATATTTTATGCACTTGTTGAACAGTTTATGGAATGTCTCCCTGTACTTGGAGCTCATACGGTAGTACAAGAAAATGTTGACGCTGGCATTGATGGCTTCACTCAGAAATGCAAAGGACCACATGCCAACGAATGCATTGGCGTAGCTGCCATCCAGATCAAAGTCTGGTTCAAAGAAGGTAGTCAGATGTAGCAACAGGGCAGGTGTGAAACAAGTGATTAAGACACCTGCTATGAGAGACACCATTTTCACTGCCCTCTTGTCTCGCTTTGATAAGATCTTAAACTGCTCGGAATTTGATGTTGATTTCTGACGCCATTCTGTCTTGCGGTTCATTATGATAACCAATGTACACGTGAATAGAACAACTGTTAAAAACGACCCCATGCTTATTACAGTATATTCAAGAAATGAAAACCCTTGTAGTTCATCCCTGTATCTTTTATAAGGTACAAGACCAATTCGTGTTTCATTCCTCCATGGGTAGAAGACCTGGCCAAAGTAGAAGCTGATGTACTCAGGGGTTAGGCTTAAGAACATTAGGAAATACACTGAGCATATAACTATCCTGGCTCTTGTAGGCGTGATAATTTGTTTGACTTTAAGAGGCACAGCAACACAAAGGCATCTTTCAATAGTGATGAATACAGTTATCCAGCATGTTATGCCAGCAAAGCAAGAGTGTGGCCAACCACCTGTAAGGTACTGGATCTCCATTGGTTCAAAGGGAACATCCGCCGCTTCCATGAAAGGGTTAACGTTAATGTTGAGCCACTCCAGTGTAATGAGGCTGCAACAGTCTGATATTGCCATGGCAAAGAAACTGATATTCATTGTGGTATCGAGACCCTGCATAAAGAATATTATCAAATTAATTATATTCGCAACAATGCCCAGGAGACATACAGTGCCACTCAAAATGAGGTAAACAACTATTTCAATAATTTCCAGCTGCTCCGTGCTAATTATATCTCTCATGTCTCCTTCATTTGTGTCGCTATTATGTATCAAGGAACCATTTTTTTCGCCTCTTCTCGTGCTCCCTTCAAATTCCATGTTTTTTCCTGTAGATTTCAGCAAAATGTGTTCCCCTAATCTAGTTTTCTGTTTTCTTACTGATTCAGTAATATTGGAAGTCACACAACCACTCTATTCACGGCTGTAAGACAGGGGAATACCATAGGCTACACTAAAATTTAGAGTGCCTAGTATTGTCACATAGACATTCTTTCTAAGCATGATTTTGTGTCGCTCTCATGTTCTGAACTCATAGATTTACTACCACTGTATATAGTATAATATAACCTTTTTCTCTGAGCTCCACTCGCTATCGGTGGCAGATGCACTACAACTGGTTATCATAGAAGTTAAAATTCATATTTGTGTATCAGTTAAGCATGATAAAGTCGAATGCAAGCCTATCACTATCATGCACAACGAAAAATGTCTTTAAATTGCACTTAATCAAGAGACGTTTGATTTCTGGCTATTTGTAGCATATATAAATATATGTGTGTACTTGAAGTGAAAAGCTCTTTAATGGGTAAGTAAATACAATTTTGAGGCTAGGTAATGTTATGTTTTCCAGCCTTCTGATTTAGTAATAATGGCTCTCGTTCACCAATCAACACTTCAAAGTTTGTTCTTCGTTTTATCTCTCAGTGACAGTTTCCATTTCAAATTGGGATTAGATAAGTGCAGGTGATTAATGTGAGCATATAACTACTATAATTAATTGAAATAGCAAGCAATTAAAGAAAAAATATAGCAGTCATTTCATTCTGGTGGAATGTTTACTTTAGCGAACGCATCAAGTGAGAACTTAAGCTTTGTCATAGCAGGTATTGGATAAAGTACCGGTAGCGTAGATCTAAAATCGAACCTTAGCCTGAGTATGAAAGTATTCTTCTGTAAACAGTAATAATAATACCAAAATAATTGATTACAGTGTCAACAACAATCCTGAAGTAAAGGGGAAAAATTGGGTGTTGGGTTTGGAGTTGAGAAATCATTTCTCTGTCAAGGCGTATACAGCTGAGATGATGCAGCTCAGATATTTATTGACTTCTGAAGGATGGAAGAGTTTGCTCTTCCTAAAATCTATTAGTCTCAGAGCTTCCATTTTGTCTTCTAACATTACAGATGAAATGTTTCAACACTGATGCGCTACATGCATACCCAACACTATCATCTTGTAGCAAGCTCACACACAGCTTTCTCTCGGACCTCTGTTAGCTCTAGAGTTCATAGGGTAATGACAGTCACTTCAATTTATTCACACTTCTTCGGGAGAAGGCATAATGTACAAAATTCGATTTAGTTGTTAGCATTTAGTGACTTTTAATATTTAACATCACGTGGAAAGCTTTGCGATTAAAAGGATTCACCAATATTTTCATGAAGATTAGCACATTTCTTTCTTTCTGTGAGTTGGCAAGAGAGGTTGCAGCATAGTATGTGCCGTCGCGTCAAACGTCATCATACTGCATAACACAGGAAACACGCTAGTTTGTGTAGCTGTCCATATATACAATGAATCTGGCCAGCCAATGAGAAAACGTGGTCATTCAAAGTGGCTAGCGAGACGACAGGTGAAAGCTACCCACGGCACCACGAAAGCTATGGCGTTCAAAGGTCACATAACGGGACAGATCATTTCAAATTATCGTTATTTCTTTGAATTTTCACCTTTGGACAATGATCCAGTCCCTCGTCAAATATCCGAAAGGCAGAGCTACAAATAACGACACATCTTTTGTGAATTTTCTACTGTAGCCTGTGGTTTCTTCGTGGTGTTCTCGGTGTCATAAATTTGAGCTTGCATTTTTTTTTTTTTTTTTTAAATATAGATATGGTAGAACTAGGATATTATTGTCAGTTGTTTAGTTTATAATGTCACTAAGAGTAGATCATCATCAGCTCTTGAGTCATAATTTCAAGACATATTCTATAAAGAGAACACTTCAGGACTCTGACCATTGCAACTGGTCAGTTCTGAAAATTTTAATCATAATACTGTAATACAGTGGAACTCTGATAGCACATCGGGATCCCTCTGGACCAAGCTGATGAGGATGTGTTATCAGAATCTGTTATCTACAATGCTTTCTATAAACAACAAAACGGTAAATGGTTTTCAATGAGAGCGTCTTAAAAAAGGAAGACTGCACCGTCCTACAGACCATATTAAATCATACGATACCCTATTATTCCAATAAAACAGTCTTTCAAGTGTCTGTCATAATGATATAACGCCTCTGCTGGTCCAGACAACCCACAGGGTTACATTATCCAAAGTCCGAATTGTTACAACCACTGCTCGCGTGGCGGCCATAAGCTTACGTCAAATACGTTCTTGCCACATGGCCAAGCTGTCTAGCCAGTGCTCTGCGAATGGGTGATAGCATGTTGGTATGAATGTTTTAATTCCTCTGTGTGAACAAAAGATATGCCAAACAAAATCATGCTGAGGCAATAAAAATTCAGATTACTTTTTCTGGCTTACACTATCAAACTTTACGTTTAAATTTGTTATACCAGAATCTTAATTAAAAGCTGAATAATACATTGTCAGGTAGAGGTGTCTGTGACTACTGGAACGTAAGTGACGTCAGCGTTTTTGCCGCAGGCTACTGCTGATCGGGGCATGGGAATAACTCTGGACGCAAGGGCCAAACCCGGTAACTCTAGCTCTCCTAATTGCGTAATATTACATAATTTATGCGCACGGTAACAGAACGATGCTCTTTCTTTGCAAAATTGACTCGGTGGGCACCATAGATAATTTTTAGAGAGAAAAAGTATGGGAAAACGGAAAATTATTTTTGATGTGCGCGTTCTACTTTAAGTTGGACTTGTGTTAAGCCATGGTTGTGTAAACAAGGTTCCACTATAAATATTTTCAGTATTTCTCACGTTAGGACTCTGGTCATTGTCACAGTCAGCTCTTCAGTTTAGATCTAGATCTACGTCCTCGTTATTTCTGGGCGCAATGAGAATACATTTTGCAGTCCAGTGTCCTCTTTGAGTTTCTGAGGTTGGCCACGCACAGTAGAGCTTTGTAGAAGCAGGGACATCCATTCTGTTCACCGTATTCATACAGAATTCGTTGCAATTGTATCAGCGTGAATATATATATATTGTAGAGGGGCTGCAGACATGCAGTAAAAAAGGAAGGGCGTCTTTATGTTGATACACATCTACGTGAGATTTTATGATGCAAGAAGGGTGAGCTGACCCAAATCCGGACAGCTCAGCTCGGTATTATAACCAACAGCTTATGGGTATAATTTTGATTTTTTGATGTCAAGACGTACAAAGAACTTTGGTACTTGCAGTTGCACACAATATTATTCCCTTGGAAGTGTGTTCAGAGGTATGCGACCTACTGAGATACGCCCCTAGCTTAGTTGTCATATTATTATAATAATATACTATATAGGTGGTATATCCATTGCGCTGCTTTTTATCCTCAGTTCCTGTTCCAGTCCAGATCTTGCTTTACTGTGTTTCACAGGTGAACAGTGAGCAAGTGCTATTCTTGTTCTAGATCTGTCAGTAGTCCAAACTTATGACTACAGTGGAGAGCACTTAATATAAACACGCTTAGTACCTAAACTCGGATACTGAGTACAGTGTTTTTGATCCCAATTTTTTTTTTTCTCTCAGGTGTAAGGTTAACAGGTACAAACGACTCCGCTTAAATCGCAACTCCGTGGGATCACGGGAAAGGTTGCGATTAAGCGTAGCTGCGATTATGCGGAGCTGGTACTTTCGGCCATTTTTTTCAAAAAAAGGGGCAGGTGGGTAACATTGCATTCTCAGCCTTTCGGTAACGGAACGGTTTGGGGGGAGTGGGCCCTACCGCGTTCGGTGCAGAAGTATTATCGGGGATAGCCGAGGCTAAGGAAGGGGGGGGGGGNGGGGGGTGGAGAAGAGGAGGCGTGGCAGCTGTCACTCAGTCAACCGGTCTAACCTGCGTCGTGCAGCTGCAGCCGTCTGTTTAAGTATTTATTTATCAGTTGTAATACTTCTATCGCTGATTTTTGTTTTTTAACGGCCGGTGAGGAATTGCTATTATCCGGAGTGAGTTGCAGTTATCCTGTGACTTTTATATCGCAAAACATTTAGTTCCCTGGGGAAAGTGGCGATTAAGCGGAAGACGCGATTAAGCAGAGGGCGATTAAGCGGAGTCGACTGTATTTCTGTTAATAAGTACACTTTGGTCGGACCAAGGTGTAGGCATTATCCGTGCCCCACTTAATTTTGAAACACTTTGGAAGAGAGCCCTTGTATGTCGGAATAATTTTCGTAATATGAAAGATATAAAAGTTGGATCTATTTTATCTTCCTGTTATTTCTTCCTGAAGAGGGTTCCACTTGCTTGATAACCAATAGTAATTTTTTGATGAGTAGTTTTGCACAGTAGCTCATGCATCTAGAACAGAAGATCACGGCTGCGTTTCTTAGGTATTCTTTGACGTCATTTTGAGTATGGAGGGGGCCGTTCCTCGGACAGCGGACTCCACTCATTGGCTGTATTGCCTATAACAAGTTTCAAGTTTAACAAGTTTATTGGGAATAAGCCCAGACCACAGCCTAGATCATACTCAAAATGACGTCAAGTCAAGTCATACTCGAAGAAGATCTGATAAACGCAGCTAGATTGTGACACCAAGAGAAAGAAAACAAACTGATAACACACCAAACCTTCAAACTAAACTGCTGAGAATGTATTATCACTCAGAAGTTTTATGACATCCAGAGCGTTTTTATGAGACACAATTTATAGCTGGAACGTTTTGATATGAGATTGCGTGAAAGGAAGACTGCACCGTCCTACAGACCGTATTAAATCATACGATACCCTATTATTCCAATAAAACAGTCTTTCAAGTGTCTGTCATAATGATATAAACGCCTCTGCTGGCCCCAGACAACCCACAGGGTTACATTATCCAAAGTCCGATATGTTACAACCACTGTGCGCGTGGCGGCCATATGCTTACGTCAAATACGTTCTCGCCACATGGCCAGGCTGTCTAGCCAGTGCTCTGCGGACGGATGATAGCATGTTGGTATGAATGTTTTAAGTCCTCTGTGAACAGAGATATGCCAAATAAAATCATGCTGAGGCAATAAAAATGCAGAATACTTTTTCTGTCAAACTTTACGTTTCAATTTGGAATACCAGAACCTTAATTAAAAGCTGAATAATACATTGTCAGGTAGAGGTGTCTGTATCTGCTGGAAAGTAACTGTCAGCGTTTTTGCCACAGGTTTTTGCTGATCGTGGAAGAGGAATAATTCTGGACTCAAGGGCCAAACCCGGTAACTCTAGCTCTCCTTATTGCCTCATATTACATACGCGCACGGTAACAGAACGATGCTCTTTCTTCG
>JAWQUT010000491.1:208472-233193 GCA_033807755.1 Ellobium chinense
AACCCTCCCCCCTCCCAACTCCAAAGAAAAGTCACTTGAATTTTTTTATGACATGATAGCTCGTGCACCCCGACTGAACCCCAAACGCAGCCCAGCTTAGTCAGCCAAGTACGTCATTTTGGATTTTGACTACTCGCTGGCAGCTCGTTTTCTACTGTATTATGCACGAAAATCGGCACTCCCACCCAGATTGAGCCCCAGCAGCCCCGCGAGCACTGCTTGAATTTCTATGCCAGTAGACAAAAATCTAAATGCCTACGGAAGAGAAACAAGGTCATAAAGAAAAGATGAACAGTGAATGACTTTCTCTCTTTTCATTTGTCGACTTGGAATGGGGTCATGCGTGTTGGCTAAACCTAGCGTGTTTTCTTGTTTTGGTGCTTTATGGACTTGATAGATCTAGGTCTAGTGGCTAGATCTAAACCTTGAGTAACTTGAAACTTTATGTTTTCGGTAAGATAGGTTCAGGGAAGTCCCCAAGTAAACGTGCCAATTGTTTTGAAAGCATCCATTGCGAGCACTTACAGCGGATAAAAGATTACACACCCTCAGCTATGACACGAGCAAACAATATTTGTAGGCCTACAATGTGTCTTGCTTTGGAAACAAAAGCTGATCAAAGAACAATCACTAGCACTTTCCTTCAACGATGCCGACCTCAGTCAGTTTACCCTCACTAAGGAACGACGTGTCAATATCACCTACAAAAAGTACCGTAAACAGTAAGTCAGTATAGTTGTACTGTTGCAGTCATCGCTGAACATTTTGTTGTTATTGTTGTTGTTGTTGTTATTGGTGTTCTTGCTGTTGTGGTTGCCGTGATATTGCACCGATCCTGCATGCTACTCACCTCCACGTAATGTAAATGTAGAGGGACGTTAAGGAAAACGTACGACGATAACCTTAACCTTTGTGCAAGTTTGCCTACCTAGTTTTCGACCCCCACGCTACGCCCCTGCCCTTGATTACAGTTCAGTAAATCTTGATGCAGCATGAAAATCTCTTTGTACAATCAAACCTCAAACCAAAATTGGAGGTATTATATTAAAAAGATTTAACGAGGTGGAGGTGGTGGTAAAGAGATTTAACCAGGTGGAGGTGGTGGTAAAGAGGTTTAACGAGGTGGAAGTGGTGGTATAAAGAGATTTAACGAGGTGGAGGTGGCGATATAAAGAGATTTAACAAGGTGGAGGTGGCGGTAAAATGAGACTGAACGAGGTGGCGATATAATGAAGTTTTACGAGGTGATGGTATTATAGAGGTTTTACGGTGTAGCGGTCTAAGGAAGTTCAAGGAGGTGGCAGAATAAAGAAGTTGCCACGAATCAATACAGTAAAACTTGGTTTCTTTAAACCTTTAAATATCCAGTCATTTGATGTAGCCATACCTAGAACTAGAACCACTATTTTGATAGAGGAAGGGATTAAGTTCATATATTTACATTTGAGACATAGCGTTGCCAAAAGAGATAATGTAAAGGAAAGGCATGGAGGGTTAGGGGTNGGGATTAAGTTCATTTGAGACATAGCGTTGCCAAAAGAGATAATGTAAAGGAAAAGCATGGAGGGTTAGGGGTGGGGAGGGAGGGTGGGGGTGAGAGGGAGTGGGGGAAAGGGTCGCTGTATTTAGAGGCTGAATGTGTCGGTCAAAAAGTCTGTGTTGCCATGCCATGCAACTCAGTGCTGTTTCCGCCTTTTCATCTAAGCGCCAAACCCCAGTACAGCCTGCTTCCGACATCTTGTTTAAAGCAGACGTGATACGCGCTCAAATGTAGGTGAAAGTACAATGTGGATCGCCTCAGGCTACCTGGAATCGTCGCCATTCTAAGGCCAAGTGGGAGAAGCCTGCAAGCAGAGCCAAGGCCATTAATGATGTCACACACATTGTCAGCATCACGGAGGAAAACGATATTTAATAGTACTGTACTGTGTAAATGTGGGTCACACTAGATCTAGGCCTAACAAAAATGACATAGTTCCAGGTGCCCCTACAATGCAGCTGTTTAGAGCAAAGAAACTTTGGGATCACTGCACAGTCCATGCGCCGCTGACAATTTGATAGGGTCAAATGTACAATACTGTATGTATACGCAGCTAATTAAGAGAATGGAGAGCTGAAAAGTTTGTGCAAGGTGGATGTTCAAAGGCGGTATAACGTAATTATTTTCCACTGTCTTTTTATAGGCCTGCTTTTAATCCTTTCAGCTGAGACAAAAAGATGGCGGCGTACGAAGCAGATTGGCGCGGTACAACGGGGAGGTGATGCGGGCGGTATAACGAGATTTGATGCATGATATTTTAATCTCATTATTAAGTATAAAAGTTCTATTAGTTACGTACACAGATTCATTATTATTTCATCATTTTGATCTTGACAACAAGTACAGGGTATTTCAATAATACTTGTACTAACAATGTAAGAACAGTCGAGCATAGAACACCCGAACACGCATAAGTCGGAATCACGGTTCCTTCGAACAAAACTTCCAAATCCGATTTTCTCTATACTAGTACTGCACGTTATCCTTAAAATTCGGCAAATCAAATAAGATCAGACGGTCTCGAGGAATTTGACATCCATGCTCAACTGTATAATAATTATTTTCATGGATATAAGCATACACTTAATATCGATGTTGAACTGTTTAGTATTGATGACATACAATAGGTTAACTTGCACAAAAAAATCTACAGGTTTAGATTGGCATAATATGCAGACTACAATTGTAATCTGTGGAAGTCTTGTTTTCCAGTCTCTAAAACAAACTCCAAACCTTTTATACTTTGTAATTGTACAGTAGTAGGCTTGCTGATTGCCGATTGCTGTTTTCCAATGCCACTACATCGCTAAATCACAAATTTGCGTGAATGTTTGCATTTTCCAACCATTTATTTGTTATCCTTTTTTAACTTGATCATGCTAATTTGTCAGCCACAGTTACCATCGGAACGCACCATTAGGGCACAAACTATTGGAGAAATTCAAAACTTCTATAGAAAGTATTTATAAGATAATCATGCCACTTGTTGCTTCTGACCAGAGAGCTTGAAAATAATGATTGTGTGCATTGCAGTTAACGAAATAATCTGGAAAACAACAACAACAAAAAAAAAACCACGATAAAATGCTGTACTTGGAGACCGTTTTGGATCCTGAAATCAACAAAATAAACGCCTTATTACAAAAATAATCTGCCTATGACATTTGTCATTGCGTGCACAGCCGAGTTATGGCCGTCAGCGAGTTGAGCGATTTATTTTGTTTCTTTCGTACAATTTAGGGCCAGTTTCAGCCAATAGCTACATTATATTTATACTCTACATCACAGGATTATTACTGACACTGAAAGTGAACCCTTGCAACCCATAAGTTAATACAGTAGTTATCAATGCTGCCCAGGCTGTATGTATATGTGTAGATCAGAGTCATGTAATCCTTGGAGAAAACCATACCATGGATGGATGGGTTACACCGTGTGGTTTATCCATCACTATCGGAGCTGCTTGACGAAAGTGGCAAGGGCAACACATGCGGCTAGATCTGTCAAGGACAAACACAGTGAAGGCCTCGTCCATCGTCCGGCTGCTGAAGCGTGCTATTTTTAGAACGGCTCTTGTATCCTCCTTCAGTTCTTTGTTACGTCCACCGATTGGGAGAAGCGTTGCCACCCTTTTTGTATGTGTACTGTTTGGTGACTNGGTTTATCCATCACTATCGGAGCTGCTTGGCGAAAGTGGCAAGGGCAACACATGCGGCTATTGATATCTGTCAAGGACAAACACCGTGAAGGCCTTGTCCATCGTCCGGCTGCTGAAGCGTGCTATTTTTAGAACGGCTCTTGTATCCTCCTTCAGTTCTTTGTTACGTTCACCGATTGGGAGAAGCGTTGCCACCCTTTTTGTATGTGTACTGTTTGGTGACTTGGTGCTTTTAAACAGGGAACACCACTCTCGGGCTCCCTTCTCTCACTCCGGAGACCTCCCCTATCAAACTTACACACTGAAACTTCGATTTTTTTTTTTTGTCATAGAGCACATAGGCTAGACTGCCTAGACTAGACTAGATGTCCACCTTGACAACATAATGTTTAGGGTAACAATGTAAGATGGAAAGGTTAGGTTAGAAGGAAAATCCAGAACGGTTATTCGGTAGGGTTGGGGGAGGGGAGGGCCAGGGGGCGAAACAGAACGGAAAGCATGATAATTATGACTATAACGTTTTTCTATCATCAGGTGTGGAAGCAAAAACAACATCAAAGGAAACTGAAGGAAGGGCGGGATGTTGGATTTCCATTAGACATATGGCCCGTGAGACAAAAGACCACAAGAACTGACGACTGAAGATTTCAACACAAACATCAAGAACAACACAACTCCTGCAGCAATATTACTTCAAGTTTAATATACAACAGTCATAAAAATTGGACTACAACATCAACTGGCATGCAGAAAATTGTACAGCTTTGATTCATCCTGTATGATCCTGAATATAAGTTTACATTACAGTACTGGCCTCAGAAAACAAAAAAAAAAAATCTAACTCATTAAGTAGCTGCTGCTTCTTTTAGATTTTGAGATGTTCCCTTGAATAACATCTGTCTTACAGTAGCTACAGTGGAACACTCATGCATTTCAGACTGACTAACCACTTGGTTGGATCTACTGACCAAAGATGGAAGCTGGCAAAAGCTGACCTTGTAAGCACAACGACATGCACAGCTTCCTGACGCCTGCTGCAAAATGTGACAAGATCAGTGGGTGCAAAGGTGACTTATAAGTTAACAAAGACTTGCTAAAACTATCACTGCACTAATAAATATTTCTTGGTTCTCAGGAAGACGGAATAAAATTTGACTACAGTTGTGTGGAAACCGTTATCTAGACTTGTGGACTTGTGGTTGGGTACTAGTATTATGTGTATAAATGTGGCGTGGCCTCTAACCAAGCAACCAAATTACCAAACAAATCACATACACACATGATGCAGCACTACTGCTATTACCACTTCTTGGGAAATGAAAACTCATCAAGCTTAGCAACCAGCAGGCTCAGCATGTTAACAACCAGTAACGTCTTTACCCTGTCTTAATCTGGAAACAACTAAGACAGCCATTTTTAGTCTCTAATAATGAATTTATATTATATATATGGCATGTTCCACTGAAATAATAAATTTAAAAGCCTCCTAAAGTCCACAGCTTTTGTGTGTTATGCTGCTGGTTCTCTCAGTTGTGAAATTTCCATGCTGCTAATTAAAAATCACTCTAAACAAAAAAATGTACATCAAGTGTTATGTAGTCCAATTCCACTTGCAGCATGTTGAGAAGTGGCTGATAAACGAAATGAACTTGATCTGATTTCAACTAGAAGCAAATATATATTTATGGTAACTGTCATACAATAATCCACTCCTTTTCATACAGTCACATTCATGACTAAAGTAAATGACAAATAACCCCAGTATGTACAGCAGGGCTGATAACCTACCGTATTAAAAGGATTAATTTATATACAAAGTATACTACAATTGCACAAAAAAAGTCTAATGCCTCTTGCAAAAGCAGTATGATATGTGAAGATCTGAACATAAATCTGGAATCATGAGCACAGCACATTCTTTAGCTCTCATTTACAGAAAAGTTCAAAGTACAATTACCATCAGTTTCAAATTCGAACATTCAAGTTTGTTCCTTCTGGTCAAAACTTTGTGGACATGGCCATCACCTCAGTCAATAACAAATACTATTTAACTATCATCTTCAATCATGCCTTTGGCCCCAGAAAAATGGAGCTAGGATCACTGTAAACCCCACACCGCCCATACTGGTCCACGGCGCGTACAGCAAAGTGATACTTGTTGCCTTCTTGAAACTGTGTCAATGTGCAGGCCATTGGCAGGGGCAAAGCCTTTACGTCACCAACCTGAAATCATGAAAGAAAAAGCATTTTCTTCTTTGCATTACTGCATGAACAAATCAGAACTAGAAATTTCAAAAGGAGACTGCATTCCTTCAGATATGAATTATGATCCAGTGTATGAACACTGAGGGCCAGAACACTTCCTCAGTCAAAAGTCATGAAAACAATTGTATTTTCTTCCAGCACAGCGTACAAATCAATAACAAGTATGCCTATAAGTATGGAAAATGTTCATTCATTGTTCATTGTTCAGGGTTTGCAACATCACTACACTCCAGGCAACCCCATAGGTGCTCCGTTCCCCGATCCAGGATCCAGCGAAAAGTCCATCTGGGGTCAGAGGGAACGAACTAGCAGACAGACTGGCTTGCAATGCCAGGATCTCTGGCCAGATCAAACACGACAAAGAGGACATTTTGAAAGATCTGATGAGGAAGTTGACGGAGGATGATGAGAGGGAATGGGAAGATTACCACCGCCTGCAACGGATGATAGCGATGGGAATAAAGAAACGGGAAGGCAGACAATGCAAACTGTCTGGAAGGGAGCGAAAGGCCCGCAATCAAATAACTGTGGGAACTATCAGTAGATGGAAAATGTATGTATACTTATTATCTGGGTCCATATCATAGAAAAGTAATATATCTGTGAATGTGAATCTCGGCTTCATAATGAGGTAAAGAGACAAGTCAACAAAGACCTAGGTGTTGTTGGATATTCAGTCTTGCAAGCACGTGTATCAAATGAAAATATCAGATTTTGTGTCACTGAAAAGAATGACAGTTTGACATCAAAAGATGTTAGTTTATCAGACATTTGGTCCAGCATTTTCAAGATTTCTGATGGACCAAATCAGTTTTCAGTAGGTCAGGACCAATGGTCCCACACATCATGTCTAGGTAAAAGTAGGTACGTATTGATTTGCTGCATAACCATTTAAATTAAAAACAGAAGATGAGTAGTTGGATTTCATAAATTGGTGAGAACTACTGCTTATTGCATATGACTTATTTGCCAAGAAGTGCTTACAATTTCTCCATGGTGCAATGAATGAGATCTAAAACTAAAACTGATGAAATCGTACTGTGAGCCATCAATTTCACCATTAATGAAAACATTACACTTCTGCCAATCATGACTGAATCATAATCTGGATCATGTCCAAAACTGAAATTTAACTCATTCAAAATTACACAGAATTTATCATGTAAGATGAGGAGAGTACTGTACTTTTATCTGGTATTCAGCCCTGAGCTGATATTCATACCTTCTTCCACAAGCTTGATCTTGGCACTGATGAATCAGTCTCCTGGTAAGCAAACAGCTGATAGGAAGCTATTTTTTCTACATCAAGCAAGGGAGGCATGTTCCATGATAGCACTATGCCTGCAAACACAGAATGTCTGATTACTCTCTCTACGACAGTGATCAAGAAATTTAACCAAGATCTCAATTTTACCTCTAACCATGACCTGTGCTGCATCCTTTATCACGAAAGTGTCTAAAACTGCAAACAATTTTCTGTCATTCATGTTCCCTATTGTGAACATTACTAATGTAACACATGACAAAAATAATGAGCTGATTCATGCAGCTCTTACGAATGTAAAGAAAGCCTTTCAAGTTGCACTGCAGACTGTGGTATTCTCCATGTGATGTATATGATGGATAAAGAAGGGAGAAGCAGATCTCTTAGTTTAAAGACATTTCAGTGTGTAACATTGGTAACTTTCCATGACAAAACAAGTTTGACCCGCTTTTCGGATATACTCAAATGCTGAATATGAGACTACAGTTTGGTTCACTTTTCACAAGTCAACTGGTACACAGAAAATGTTTTCTATATTAAATATAAGACAGTTCTCCCAGCAGTCAAAAAACAAAAACAGGTAAGCACTGGCCGTCTGAGCAATCCTAAGGACGATCTAACATACACAGTGGCATTTATCTTTGACAACATAAATGGTTAGAATCCTTCTAAAATACAATGCACAAAAAAAAAAAAAAATATTTGCTTATTTCTACCTTGAGATACCCTGGATATCTTAAGGCCCGGTTTTGGGGGACGCTTCTTGGCAGTGGGTGGTGCATTGCCAGTGTCTGCATTAGCTGGTAAAGGAGCTGGGTGTTTATTCTGAAGTAGCAAACAAAGCAAAAGGGAAGAGTTTACACTACACACTTATGACAATTGAAAACATGAACTACATTCACCTGTGACGGGTCACAGAAAATGAAGGTTATGACATTATTCTAAAGATAGATCATCAGCAAATTGTATTGAATCCTTAAAAATCAACTACCCAGGGGAATGTCAGTTGATCTAAAGTTTAGCAAAATCTTTCAAAATTGGAATTCATCAAACGTATTTTATCTAACTGCTGTTGATGCATCATAAAACTGAATGTGTCCCTCTGGACAGAACACACTGTAACCATATGCTAATGTCTTGCAACTTGTGAGAAACTTCCTGAAATCTACCAAAAACAAAACTTATGAAGAAACCAAACAATTTTAAAATAAAACATATAAAGAAACCAAACAATTTTAAAGGATTTTTTTTTAGAGCAATACTGATACATACGCTGATATGAAAAGATGGTGGAAGAGAATGCAGGGTGGTTTTAGGAGTGATTGGGGTGGCAGTGGGCAATGCTGGTGGGGCAGCTATCTGGGGGGCTCTTGCTTGGCTTGGGACACTGGGCTGGCCTGTTGCCATGGCGAGGTTTGTGGACGGACCGGGTCTTGCTCCTGGAACCAGTGCAAACAATGTGCCAGGCCTGGAGGCAGTGGTGTTGTTGATGCTGACTAACTGATATTGAGATCCTGGAACACTCAAGCCTGGGTTGCCTGCATTTATGAGCTGAGCCTGACCAGGAATGGGGGCGTGTAATATATGGCTGTTTGGACCCGCTATAATCCCTGATGATCCTGGGGGCAAAGGCCCCTGCTGAACTGTAACATTGGGTGGTGCTAATGGGGGCATTTTCCCAGTCATGACCAGTTTTGATATAGTCTGGGGGGCTGGTTGAGAAGGGGTGGGCTTGGTTGTTTGTGAAACTGTCTTTTTAATACTGTCCTCCTCATCTGTCAAGTCTATAAGATTGACTATGCCCTTTGCTGGTGCAGGAGCAGTTGGGGTCCTGATATTCGATGGTGGTACTATTCTTCCACCTGGAGCAACAAGCTGCCGAACAATCTGAGAGTTTGGAACTCCAGGTGGATGTGGCATGCGTTGTGGTGGTCTGTTTGGTGTGTTTGGACGAGTCATCTGTGGTCGCGGAGACATAGCTGGGCTTCGAACTCCAGGACGAGTCACAAGGCCTTGAGGATTCTGTTGTGAGGAAAGCAAAGACAAATTATGTGGCTGTGGTTTTTTTTTCAATTTTTATTTTGGCATCAGGGGTACCTTGGATGTTCTGGCATTCTGAAGACATGACTTCCAACACCTCCATATTATACAGGACTAATGGAGCAAGTCAGTCAAGCATTAGCTAACACTCTACATTATTCTGAACTGAATGTTTAAATGTTGCCACACCTGAAATTCCACCTCGGTGAACTTTCTCCTCTTGGTTTCATCATGCAAAATTTATTCTTCTCACCATACTCCTCCAATTTCACTCTATCTCCATATTAGTACGGTACACAAATTCTGTTCAAAAATCCACAAATTAGCTCATTCCTTGTTTACAAGGATCAGTGTAGTGGTAACTCAAATTCTCTTAATATTCCTTTATGCTGGTGAACAAAATCATTGTTAACTCATGTTCTACCCTCCCATCACATATATTCATGTACAGCTGAGGCTTTTCGGAGAACCTGAACCTGTAGCAACTACCTTTGGCAAAAGCTTATTTTACACTTCAGCTGCATTTCACTTATTTTTGCAATATTTACTGGGAATTGTGCTACATAAAATGTTGACAAAACATAGTCATTTTCTTAACAGATAAGAACATTCTGTGGAACTCTGTTAACACAACTACTGCTTAATACACTCCTCTGCTTAGCACACTACCAGCTAAAAGTCCCAACCAGTTTCTTATAATAAAGCACTCTGGATAACATAAAACTTCTGTAAACAAACCCTCGGAGGCTTGGTCTGATGGCTGGGTATGTTATCCGAGTTCCACTGTAAAATGTATTCAGTATTATTTCATTCCTGTAATTTTATCAAAGAAAAGAAAGGGCATTAACAGCAAGACTAAATGTGTTATTCAGTCACATATCAAGCATAATTAAAACCAACTCTGGGCCTGAGTCAAAAACCATACTTTAACATGCTATTCAATAGACCATTCTGGTGAAAACGCATTTCTCCTGATGTGGTGAAAATGCATTTCCCCTGACTCAGTCTTACCTGTGGATATCTGGGTGTTTGCTGATTTTGTTGAGGTTGTGCGGGATTCATAAACACTGATGGAGGTAGGCTTAGAGATGCACTTGAATGTACAGGTGGCTCTGTTCTCTTGGGTGGGGTGCCCTGTTCAGTTATAAAGATAATGTTTGGGTAAGGAAATGTCTGTTTTTTAGCCTTTCTGAACTTAGGAAGCACAAGTTATGTACTAAATAAATAAACATAAAAAATAAAAGTATTGTAAAAATCAATGTTATTGGGTTCCTTGAGATCAATAACAATGGCAAAAAAAGAAAGGATAAGAAAAAAACACACACACACACAAAAAAAGCTAAATAAGTTGTGCTAACAAGATGAAGCTAATGAGAATATGTACTATCAGGATCTGGTAACATGGTTGACTCTGCAGAATGCTGAGCTGTTAAAGATGATACTCAACAACAACCAGTGTATAGCTGAAATAAACCAGAATCCATAGCCACCCATTTTTTAGGACAAAGTAATATATCCAATCACAAGCCCAAGACTCAAATCTTAATCTCTGCTATTTCAGAATAATGACCTTTTTAATGACAGATTGTGCTTCGATAAGGATAAACATACAGTACTCACATTGACAGATGCTTGAATAGTTTTGAGCTTCTCATCACTGACTTGAACGCCAATAGTTCTACTTGCTAATTGCTGTGAATACAACACAAAAAACATCACATCTCTTGTTTACAGATTTGGTCCAAGATACAGAAAAAAATAGCTGACCACTGGCATTCCATATTATACAGGACTAACGGAGCAAGTCAGTCAGGCATTAGCTAACACTCTACATTATTCTGAACTGAATGTTTAAATGTTGCCACACCTGAAATTCCACCTCAGTGAACTTTCTTCTCTTGGTCTGATGGCTCTCTTTTCTGTAACATCTCCATCACAATAATGATTTTTCATGTGAAACAGCACTGTTACAATTTAGACAAGTCTGAGCAAAGTCTGTCACAACCTATGCATGAAGTACATGTACATCAAATCTGCACTGCAAGGTGAAATGTTCAGGCAATGTCTGAGCTTTCCAGTCACAAAGAACAATTTTCTTTGACAGCTGTTTGCTACTGTTGCAGTATTCTTGAAATTCTTAGGAAATTTCACTGGGGGTTCTGATTGTGGAAAGTCACATTTACACACGACTCAGAGAAAGCAACTTTACAGTGTATGACACTCATATATAATACAAAAAAGTATCGGAGTAATATTCGTGGAACTATAGAAGCAGGGGTACCTCAATTAGCAGGTGCAATTCGGCTGTAGTTGTGCTGACATCCCTTAGGATCTTAACTCAAAGAAACAAACAAACAAACTAACAAAACCTTTTATAGTCTGGCAACTAACCTTGACTGCATTGGAATGAGCCTTGCGTTTTTCCAGCTTCTGGTTGAAAACTGTGAGCTCCAAGACAGAGCGTTCCAAGTGCTTTGCTGTTTCTTTCCACAGGTTGGTGGCAGACTGCATGCTTCGTGTACGCCTGTTCAGCTTCTCAATATTTACATGCCTCTGACTTTTGATGAAGGCTCGGACACGGGCTTTGATTAAGCTTTGCAAGACCTGGATTGATTAAAAGTCAAACACAAAACATCTATAGAGTGTGAGAGAGATGAGTGGTTTGAAACGAAGATACTAAAAGGAAATATGAAGGGGGATGAGCTCTCAGACAGATTATTATGGGTTCTCTTTTTCTTGTTACTGTTGCTTCACCCATTATGAGTTTTAAAGGGCCAACATCTCTTAACTTTATGGACCCCTTCAGGCAGGATGCCAGCACCATTTTGGGAAGTGCCAATCGACAAATGTATCTTACCCTGATAAGTGCGATTCTAAAAAGTTGATCAAGCAGTTTGCCATGAAAAGTTAAAAGTGTAACACACTGAAATGTCCTTTTTCCCCAAGAGATTTGCATCTCTCATTTCTTCATCTGTGCCCATCAAATATGAAAAAAGACCACTATTTTTCATGCAATTTGTGAGACTTTTACCTTCTCTCATTAGCTCACTATTTTGCCATGTGTTACACTGTTAACTTTTACGACATAGAGGGCCAATTTTTAACTCCTTTTCTTTTTAACGTTTGCATTCAGCAAATCAATTTTAGAATAACAATATTTCGTAATTAACTTTATTGTACATATATAGAATTTCCATTCACTGCTCTTAAGTGGGATGAACAAAGTCTTAAAATGGCAGACTAATGCTTTTACATAAATTATTTCTGATATATACCTGTCCCAATTACGACGCAAAAACTTTTTAGGGGTGGGCTCATACAACAAATCTGCATTATGGCAAATCAAGCTGGAAAAACAACATCAGGCAGTGTTATCTGAAATTGTCTACAGTGCACTTCTGCTACTTTCACATGGGTAAGGAAAAGAGAAATAAACCACCTGGTAACAAGGATGGTAACAAAATGAAAGCAAAAGAAAGTGTAACTTGGACCTGAAAAGGTAGTGGAGGAGTCAGTCTGTTGGCTGGTAAAGAGATAAGGTTAAGTGAAGAACACTGTGCATCACCATCTGTGCTGTCTAGTAGGGGCCTACTTAGACTTCATGAAAATTAAGTGGCAATAACTGCACAATAACTGTGCTTACCAAAAACATGACATGTAATTCTGGTTATTGATAACAGTCACACATACATTTCACTTTGGGCAACAATCAAGAAATCATGTTTTCCATAGGTTACTGTCAAAGTTCATGGCTATCAGAAAATGAGTGCTCTCCAACCAGCTGTGTACAAATTTTAACTTACCATTTCCCCGGTAACGCAAACATTTTCTCACATTCTAAAGCCCTACCGGCTTGACCATGTCATTCCTCCCCATAATCCTGAAATATCTTAAGGTCCACTAATAGAGATTGTAGACAGTTTGTTTGAGAAGGCAGATGGCAGAAAATATGACAGTGATCTACATACCTGACTTGAAACTTGAAGTGGCTGGTCAGGAGGCTTGTCAAGTGGCTTGTCATCACTACTAGTCCCTGGTTCTGCCACATCTTTACTTTTAGTTTCTGTTATCTCTTGCTGTTTGATCTCTGCTGCCGCTTCACTTTTTGCATCTGCCACATCTTTAGGTTTTATATCTGCCAACTGTTTATTTTCGGCCTCGGTCGCCTCTTCATTTTTGCCAATTGTCATGTTTTCCTCCTTTACCTCAGGCACTTTTTCATCCTTGACCTCAGGCACCTTTTCATCTTTGGCCTTCGTCACCTCTTCATCTTTGACCTCTGTTGGCTTTTCATTTTTGGTCTCTATCACCTCTTTGCTTTTGACCTCTGTCATTTCTTTGCTGTCGGCCTGTGAAGCCAATACTTCTTTGCTTTTGGCCTGTGAAGCCAATACTTCTTTACTTTTGGCCTGTGAAGCCAATACTTCTTTGCTTTTGGCCGGTGAAACTGATTGTTTGTCCTCTTCCAGGATGACATCATCATCATCTGAGTCAACCACCTCCATGGCAGCCTCTGATGGTTTCTTCCCTACATGCTCCCCGAGCTTTTCGATCATCATATCCAGTCTGGAACGTTTTGGTGCCATGGAGAAACCCATCCCCTTGTCTGATAAGCTGCGCTTTCTCTCGTTTACATTAAGCAATTCTTTTTGTGCCTTGACACCTGAAGGTGGGCCGCCTACCTTAGCACCATCTTGAGACACAGACCTGTTAAGCCTACTTGAACCTGAGTTTGGAGTCTCCTCTCTCCCAGGAGCTTTACTTTTGACAGGCGTATCTGCTGATACCACTTTTTTCACAGCAACTGAGCTTGCTGAGGACAATTTTTCAGCAGTTCTGATCACATCATTCTTGGATTTTGACACTAATGGGCCTTTAGCCATATCAGCTGGTTTCTGCAGAATGTTCTTGAAGGAGTATTTAGGTTCACTCAGAACAACAGGTTCACTTTTCCCATTCTCATCCACAAATAGGATCTCATCATCGTCATCCAAATCTACAACATCATTATCATCGGTTTCCGCAATTGTGCTTTTGTCTGAAAGTTCATTCTGTGTCCCTGATTTGTCATCTGTTTTTAAGTTTTTCTCCTCTAAAGTATCTTGTTTGACATCTTTGTTTTCTGGCTTCTTCTCTATTGTGCTATCTGAAAGACTTGCTCCTTCTTTCTCTACTAATAATTTATCTTTAAAATTTGCTGCTGCAACATTATTGAGACTTTCTGTTTGATCATCAGGGTTGAGACTATTATTTGGCGATTTGTCTTCATCATCCCGAGCTTTTGTTTCTTGCACTGATTTAATATTATCTTTTTGACTGTGACTGTTGAGATCAGTTTCTATGTTATCTGCGGAATGCTTGATTTTACCCTGTTGCTCAGAGCTCTCATTCACAACCTGAATTTTAGCTGCTCCATTTTTATGAATATCTGCTATCTCTTTCATTTCCGAAGTTTCAGAATTGCAATTACCATCTGTCATACTTTGGTCTGTTTCAATGTCTACTGAACATACACTTTTCTTTTCCTGGTTCTTAGGTGATCTTTCAGAAGATGACTGATGAGTACTGATGTCTGATTTGACATGACCACTCTCAGAACAAGTGCTAGTGGCTAGTTTCCCATCTTTTGTTTCGACTTTACTTTCTGTAGCATCCACAGCACATAGAGCCTGCTCTCCACTGCTGCCAACAGTTTCTGTAATCAGTTCCTTCATTTTTCCTTCATCATCATTGCCTTTCTCAGTTTCATTGGTACATATATTTACATTATTCCGAAGTTCAGAGGAGTCATCATCAACCATGCTCACACTTTCTGTAATTTTAATGTCACATACATCCATATCTCCTTCACTGGAATTTGCATCATCCTCTGCCAGTTCCATACAACTACTTGCACTAACTTTTCCTCCATCTAAATTCTTATGCCCTACTTCCACAGATTTATCTATGGGGCTTTCTGCAGCAACTTGAGAAACTTTTTCACTCCCATCAACACTGTCATGTTCATTATCCAAAATCTGTATATTTTTATCCAAGTCTTTATGAACACCAGCTGCTGCATCCTTGACCAGAAAATTTGTCTTGAGAATAGAGACTGCCTTTCCATCCACAATCTTGTTGGTCCTACTGTCTTCGATCAGTGGCTCTGTAGGATTAGAGACATTGGTCACACATGAAAGTAAACTTACAAATCAGGTTGACTGATTATGTAAAAGCTTTCAGGTGTGTTGTCTTCATCCTAAAATCAGTCAAAAGACAATTTACAAGGTTGCTGGTTCTATGTATGTTGTCAGAAGTATTCCAGAGGCAAATATGAGACTACACGAGAGGTACCAATTAGCTTTTATAGCTTTCTTGCAGTAACTCTTAACTGTGTGAGCTATCAGACAGAATTACAGAAGGTAGTATCAAGCAATTGTAATATGTGTGCAATGAAGAGCAGGAAAAGGAAAAGAGAAAAAAAAAAACTATGTAACTACCACCCGCAATGATGTGAGCTAAGAAAAGTGATCAGCACTCGAAAAAACAGGTTAAAGACAGGGACGGCACACTGGCTATAATGTATGCCAGTAGACAACCACAGGCCTCTTTGAGTCGACAAAATCTGGAAGACAGACAGTATGTCTTCATTCATGTATAAAAAAACAGACTTTGAAGTCATTACTAATATCTCTCAACTGACACCTTGAAAGCTTTGAGTTAAGTTGTTCTTATACCAGTTATTTCTAATCCCTCTTTGCAGACAAAGCCCGAAAACCCTCATTCTGAATGTGAGATATGAAACTATGCTTTGATCACACCGATATACTTCTATAACAAAATGATATAACTGAATCTCACCTGTAATTTCTTCCTTGTTCCCAGGTTCCTCCGTCTCTGACTCCGAGATGGTAAAACAGTCTTCTATGTGTGCTTGCATCTCTTGGCCAGTATCATCTTCTTCCATCTTTTCTAAATCTTTACTGTCTACAGCAGGCAGTCCATTAGTGTTATCAGTGCTGTCTTCATTTTCATGTGATACCACTGACTCATGCTCCATAGTTTCTTCAGCACATGAAACTTCTTTGGCAGGATCTAAATTGTTGCTCATGAACTGATCTGACTGATCAGTTGACTTAGATATAGTTGCACCCTCTTCATCTTCTATTACCTTATTACTGGAAGACTCGGAGTCTGGGAGAGGTAAAATATCACAGTTAGTGTTGGCCAGTGGCGATTGTGGCTGGTCTGCATCAATGCAGGTTTGAGACATGGAGGTTGGGGATGAAGCATTTTTTGTACAGGGTGAAGAGGATGATGTGCAGTTTGTTGATGAATCATGTGATGCTGAGGAATTAACTGTGGCTGATTGCGGTGATGATAATGATTCAGCCTCTGTTGTAAGTGGTCCGGGGAGAGAGGAGGTGCTCAAGTCTGGCTCTGGAACGTCTTGGCACCCTGTGTTATGAGTGCCCTTCATGGTATCTGAAGTGTCCATGGAAACATTCCCTTTGTCAGAATTTACTTTACCATGATCTAGGCCATCTGATATTACTGTCTGGCTACTTTCTGTGTCAACGCCGTCAGGCATTTTATTATCCGAGCCAGAGCTTCCTGCAACAGGGCCTGCTTCTGAATCAGCAGAATCAGCACTATCAGCACCCAGTGGGGATTCATCCACCATCCTGTCCTTAGTTCCAACCACAATTTTCACATCTTGAACACTGCTGCAGCTAAGACCAGACCCTTTCTTGATGCCATTGGTGGCTGTGTCATGCAGGCTCTGCTTCCCAGAGAGCTCAATAAGCATGTCTCCTTTGCCATCCACAACACTGCTGGGCTCTGCCATCCTGGTACCTGTCCAAAGTCCCACAGGGCTCATGTGAACTGTGTCACACACATCCATAACTGTAGTTATCTGTAATAAATGAAAACACAGACAACTGTACATTCAGTAATTCTGACAAAATTGCAGAATTCACTGAACACTTGAACATGCCTCTTTTGCAATATCATTAGAACTGATCTAAGATCAAACAATATTTTTTTGACTAACCATCACAACACAACTTCAACTATCTATTATTTTAAAAAATCAGCAATGCGCTTGCACGTTAGGGTTATTTTGCTCTTCTATCCTGAGATTCTTGCAGGTTTGGGCACCACCATGTGAAACAACTACCAAAATCACCTCTACCTATGCACATTCAAATTGCCCTTCTTATATAGAGCAGTGACTGTATTCAAATGCACCAGTTGTCGGTAAACCTAACACTTTTTCCTAAGCCAAAAAAGAGTCAAACTGTCCAATAATTTTTCTTGATAGCAGTTGTCTCTTACCAAAACAATACCAGATTTTATTTATACTTCATAATGCCTATTTGGCCACTCTGGGCTACAGACTGTGACATTATGCACCTGAATGTTAGGCCTTAGCTTGAAATGCAGCTCCCTATTTCTGTCAGTCAGTGGAAAGAGGGCTTGCAGTTTACATGGCCTATCATCTTTCACCTTGATTGTTTGAAACCTTGTTTATTAAAAAGAGGCACATGTAATTGATATTATTCTTGCAAAATGAACAAAATTAATTGGCATAATGTAAATGGTTCACCAATAATTTAAAAAGGTATCGGATAAAAGCGATGATTTTAGTAAGGCACGGTTTTGACTGCTGAAGTTCAATCATGTCGCTATTCTAATTGTATAACACTATAATGCCTGATTGGCATATTTCTGATGATTTTCTAGGCATTCAAATTTTCACTGCAGTTTCACAATCTTGTCTACCTGTTGGAAATGATATCAATGCACGCTGGATGGACCATGCTGTGTTCCCCTATTCTAAAACATAAAAAATCCTTCTACCAAATATCCATCATTGCTTATTATACAGTCATACACGGTATACAAAAATAGTTTTTCTACTAAACCATGAACATTGAATATCTAAGTTTCATGCACATGTAATGCAAATGATGAAGTAATCTACTTCCAAAAATCAGTTGCCACTGTAAAACAAAGTCATTTTTCTTTGGTATCATAGTCTCCAAAGTACAGTATTGTGCATCCAGGCAAATAACAAGCCGGTCGAGACAGAACTTGACTTTTTCTAGTAAAATGAAAATGTAACATGACATGTGCAAAAACATTCATTTTGCTTAAAAGAACTCTATGTAGAAGCATTTTAGCACTTTGCTACATTGACTGAGTACAATGATATAACACTGATCTTGTAACTGAAATAAAATTAATTTTTGTCCATTCCGTCTTTTTTTTCTCTTCATGTGTAAACGAGGGATTCACTCTCTGCTGAGTCTGATATGACTGACTCCTGAAAATACTGTGGAACCTGATTATTAGGTTGTACAGTATTTCAGTTTGGCCCATTAACTTTCTACAGATAGCCAAACTCATAGCTGCTTTTTGCAATATCTAGATTCACTTCCACAATAATACCTACATCTGTCTGTTAGTAGTGGATCTTCTCTATGGAATAAGAGTTTTGGCTAAGGTTTCCTTCATTTGTGAACTAAGAACAGCAAAAAAATACAGTCTAAATTGAAACTGCTGAGGACAAAGGTGAAAACAGAAAATACTTTCCAAAGGATCTGCACCAAAACAAAGTTTGCAATTTCACCAGTACAAAAAATGAAGCCAGTCCATCCTAGACGCAGGAACAGACAATACATTGAACTCAAAACTATCAGGTTAGATATAGTTCACAACGGCTGAATTTTCATCACTTTTCTATTATTTATGAATTCACAGTTGTTCACACACCCACAGGTCCTTGCTGTCTGATAACTATCCCCATCAAGGAGATTAGGATCTTACACTTGTGAGTTTGTCAATTTGTTTGTGAACAAGATAATTTAGATTTTCCAATCTACTGCAATATTTCATAAACTTAATAGAAAGCTAGGACTTGGTTAGAGTAAGAAATAATTCACATTGGCATATTATATGATACATATATATTTTTATAATACAAGTGAAAACAATCAACTTGCAAAATATTTTTCAGAGCAATATAACACTAAGATACAAATTAGCATGAAACTATAAAATAGAGAGGCTGGATCTGATCCTGAAATGAAAGTTAACTAAAATTTATATTTTGGTGAGCATGAACTGAAAATAACATATCCCACAATTTGTCTTTTAACACGAGATCTCAAAAAGTTATCAGCAAATTACCACAAGATTTGGTGAAACAATTTTGAATTTGGTCTTGGGCTGGGGGAATGTATTAACTTAAGAACATGTCAGAACTATCCTACCCTTAATATAGTGGTGAGATTTGAAGTATTATTATCAAAATTGAAAATTATACAATTGAACCTTGTGCATATATGATGAAGTACCTCTTGTTATGAAAATCATAATTATGTGTTGCGCATGCACAGATTTGTTATCATTCTACATATTTCAGTAGGATCTTGTTAATAAGTAAATTATTCTTTATTCTATGCACAAAAGAAAGTTTACTTATAGTCAAAGGTTTACTGTAACTCAAGAAAATTATTATGCAATTTATAAAGACAAAGACATAGCTTTAGACTTTAGTACAAAGTTAAAACTTGGTGCCTACTTGACTAAAATGAGGAAACTTCTAATGTGCTTTTTTTTTTTGGATTGGCGTGTTACCAAGATAACTTAGATGAATTACCACTTTGCATAAAAAACTGCAAATTGGAGAAGCTGGAACTGGGTTGGAATATACATGATTGCATATTTCAGCCCTATGATATTGCAACACTATTTTACATGTTTTTCTATTTCACAAATATATTTTCATAACTGCATGTCATGTCCTAACAGTGGCAGAGAGATTGTAGACATATAAGGAAAGCTTGGGTCTCAAGAGGAATGCTTAGCCTAATCTATGGTTAGGTGCTTATCTGGTGAAAATGATGTATATGAGTACATGTAAATGGCTTTTACCAACCTAATATGCAATTACATCTAATATATGTAACAAAGAATTTGTAGACCCATGAAGTAAAAAAATTAACTGCCTAAAAGGATTTTGTAAGCTTTATTTCTTTTTGGGTGTGTCATGTTCGTCATAACTGTCAACCTATTTATTCTTGACTTTGAAGGTAGGTTATAATCAAGCTGCATGATACAACAAAATTGTCTGGCACAACTTCCTGAAGCAGATCTCTGAAGATGTTTACCATAACTACTAGACTATAAGTGAGACATCTGATAAAGAAAACGAATTGGATGGAAAAATGGCTCGCCCAGGAACAAGTTCTGACCATGACTGTCACTACACTGATTCTCTCAGTGCTGATAAACAAGGCCATCAACTGGCTCTGCCTAGTCTTGGATTGCCTGTTACTGTGAGCTGTCTTGTTTGTTGCCACTGGCCACATCACTGATTATATATTTATTATATAGGAGTAAAGGGAAAACAAAATTCTACACCCTCTGGATTTTCTGTCTATAAAGTATAAAAGCTTGGCAGTCGAGGTTTTCATCAACCCTCTGCTGCAACACCGTTTATAGCCCAGCACCTAAGACTCCTAAATTATTCAGAACCGTAATGTTTTCAGGATGCATTCAACAGTCAAAATCTAATGTGTGCTCAGAAGTGGCATGCTGCCACAAACATTTTGTGGTGGATTGTTATTTGGCGATGTCAGACCTTTAAGTTTTTCCGTGGCGGTGGCCTGTGCTCTACAGAAAACCCCTCTGGTTCATTCGCAATTTACTGTGGCTGCCGCGACTACGTAGTCTAAGAACGCCGCTACCGCAATGCCACGCGCGAAGTGTAATGCATCATACTCCCGTCTGCTATCTAGCCAGCCTGGACTACCTGCTGCTAGACGCAAAGCCCCCATCCACACCACACAAAATCACAATCGTCGGGGCGTTCCACGGCCGCAACTCGTATCGTAGTCTCGTCCAACAACGCCCGGAAACTGGGTCAACTAGGGGCCGTCTTAAAGGAAAAAATACCAATGACCACATCAAAACTTTTTATTCTTATCTTTGGAATCTATGGCATTAAAAATGTGTTTGATTAGTTGCAGTTTATACCGTGAAATTTTTTTTTTTAATTTGNTTCTATGAATTTCAAAAGCGATCCGAGATAAAGAGCGTCCACTGTACAAACAGACAAATTTTCGAAGGTTGCCAGTTGCATAAAGTCTTGCTGTCTTGCCTTTTGTAATTTTGACAATTTGATTTTTCTGTGAATGAGGGTTTGCCTCCGCCTGCGTGGACTAGGCTTGGTGAGAAATGTATTCCAGCATACACAACTATTTCCCAGATGAACTAAATGAGAGTTCATGGGAGTAAAATCAATAATGAAATCACATGTTACCGTTCAACACTTTTGAACGTCTGTTGGAGGGCTTCCAATTTTTGTGAATAACTTGAAGGTGAAATTCATAAAAGTAATGAAGATTTAACTTAAACCTTACAAGCAAAATTTAATTAACTCATATGGTTACCCAACCATGTTCAAGTAATCATAAGAGTAACCTAACTGATGCAAATAGCAGATTTCAAACTAGAATAAAAGTTTACAGAAGGTGGTAAAATACATATTACAAAATTTCTGCAACACTTAATGAATAAGATAGTGCTTTACATTTGGACAGAACACGCTGACATCTCTTGAACCCATTTTAGAAAAAAAAAAATAATGTACTGTAGTAATATATTCAGAACTCAATGATGTCTTCACTTGACAGATAGTTCTCCATTCAGCAACACTTTAGGTCCATTGCAAGGGAGCCTTTACATGAAAGAAACATTCTCCTGAGGTTGTGAGTGTAAAATTAACAGACGTCTATGGTTACAACACAATGGTCTTTGATACTAAGCATTTCCAGGAGGTGATATTATAACAACTATTATATCTCATCTCCTGGCTAGTTCACCAATAAACTTGACATATTAGTCTTTACACATGAATTCAGTAATGCACATAATCTGATCACCACATTCCATTCATAACTTCACCTTGACCATAGTGTAGCCCTAGCAGGGAGTTGTTCTATCTTTCTTTCACAGTTATAAAATAAAAGGCTGCCCAGTCAAAGTGCATCTCGTAAGATCTATAATCTACCACCACAAATAACATCTCTCAACATCTATAACAGATTTGCAGCCCTTGAACAGGCACACGTAATTTTATAATACTTAGGCACCATGTCCATACAGCTAAAAAGACCTGTTACAGCAATGCCTGGTTTCCAAACTGAAGGACAAGTCTTCCAGTTTTAGCTTTTTCTTTTATTAACTTTACACATTATGAAAGAGCTACAGCATCTGCTGACATTTTTGCAGAATGCAGTCACTTTGGATTTCCATGACTGTATTTTATGCCACTCAGGCATCAGTAAAGATAACTAATGTTCAGAAAACAAATCGACAACACAATTTTTATACTATGTCTCTTCAAACAAGAGATTTTGAAGTGCACATAGATAACTTTTGTTCATCTCTTTAAAAGACTGGGGTCTTTCTTGTCTGGTCAGCATTTTATGTCTGAATAAATAGTATTATTATTGCATTAACACACGATTGTTAGTACTGAATGCACCTTATTTAGGTAAAATGTATATAATGGACAAAAACTGTAAACAAAAACATTCACTAAAGTTATTAAAGGTGTATTTGATCTTTTACTTCCATCTGTATATATACTAACTAATGATAAAGTATAATTTCAATGACCCTATCAGAAGAATTTGACTTACAGAGCTAAAATTATTGTACTACTCTGTAAGCACCATCTAGAAAACTGCTTATGGTGATTTAATTTTTAAAAATAGGCCTATATAAAAGCTACTGTGATGCACCGTGCTGGGGAGGAGGAAAGGGGAATGGAAGGAGAGGTGAGGGGGAAGGATTTTGGTTGGGGAGGCAGGAGAGTGAAGGGGAAAGGCTCAGTTTTTAGTGACAGCTGGCAACTAGGGAAATCTATCTTCTGATGATATAAACATGGTGTTATTATAATAATGAGATTATAACCACAAAGTGTGACATACTTAGAGAGAAAAAAAACAACATATTTCTTCCATTTATTGGATAGGCAGATACTGTAAGAAATGTATTACAGAAGTCCTGGATGTTTTCATGAAGAATGTTTTTTTTTTTAAACTTGTCTTTGGCTCTTTACATAATATTTGTGGGTCTATTTCCATAACTACAGTAATTGATGTCAATAAAACTGATAGGTGTAGCCTCTGTCTGTTGCATTCATATGCTTGAAATTCTTTCCATCGCCTCGAATTTTTCTGCATTAAAAAATAACAAAAACTCCTATCCATGAACATGATCACACCAACTTCTCGTGACAAAAGTGACATAGTATGCATGTAATGATGATGTCACTAACGGCGCCACGGCCATGTACACTTCCTGTTCACATCCTATCACGGTCATGAGGCCTTGAATAGGGAATTCACATTGAATTTAGTCAATTCTCTCTCTCTCTTTCCTCCACCCTATTCGAATCGACGTAAAAGGCCATTAAACAATTTTAGGGTAAACTAAACGTTGAAAAAAAAAAGTGTGAGTTACTGAGTAAGCTTGCTCACCACCCTTTTCCCAAGCGGCTTACTGGGCTTTAGTAAAAAGTAAAAGCGTCTATTTTTACAATAACAAACGCAAATATCGCTTAAAAGTTGAACAACATTAATATCGCCCACATGTTTCGTAATGCATTAACCAGACTTCCAGTCCCAAACAAACAAACAATAAATGACAACAAATGCCTAAAAACCGCAATTAAACTTTCTCACCGCGGCTTGTTTAATCATTATTTTATGAAATACCCCATACTGAACCTCAATCACGTGACTCTACAAGGCGGGTAAGGGGGCATCTCAAAACAGACATACACGCGTAACTAATCTCTGAAGAAGTTAAAAATGTAAGAATTTAAACAAACATTTTGAGAATTAACAGTCATAAGTTACAACGATTATATCCATGGACCATAATTGATAGCATTCTCTGGACTTTAGCCAATTTTGAACTGGCCACATTCTATCGCCGCCATGTTGATTTCCGAATGTCACCGTTGTTCCAGTATACTTGGCCACTGGCGGTCTAAATTCCAGTTCATAGGTTGCAGTATTAAGAGAGCAGTTACAACAACATGGTCTCAAACAGATAAAGTAATAGTCTATGTGATGGGCAAATCCACTATAAAAAACATGAAAACACGCAGAATCGACGTTTGCTTACCCATGCTACTTCCCCTGTTGTGTATGGGTTGTGCACGACGCATGCGTCACAGAAAAATGTAGCCAGGCATGAGCGCACCCCATTGGCTGAAATCATCAGTAAGCAGCAATCATGATTGTAGGCTCAGGATTGAAGTGCTATTTTTAGATTTCCACGTCCCTTTTGTAACAATGAAGATTGGCCTAGCGCCTCTCGAATACTTAGGCCTGGTGTGCCTTAGCATTAATTTATTTTTTGCAGCCGCGTGTGTGAGGGCGGGAGG
>JAWQUT010000491.1:234737-289119 GCA_033807755.1 Ellobium chinense
ATACCATTTGGAGACCTGTGCACGTGGAACTCGATATTAACCGAGGACTTGGGACTTCCGTAACAGTATTCACTGTCAGATAATAAACAGTGGTTGAAATCGACAGTTTGCGCGTTATTGGCTGCTAAGAAACAATGGCTGCGGTTTGACTTCACTTACACAATGGTTGCTAAACCATTCTATTCATGCCACAATTCCATCTCTATGTGTATGTTATTTATATCGTGACAACCAGATTGCTCATCATTTCTTTCAGTCCACTTGTGAACTTTGCCTGCTATACCCGGATTTTTTTTTTTTTTTACAATCGAACTTATTATAGATTGGTTCCACTTCTTTTTCAACACTGCACCTATTCCTTATCACTCAACCCACCCAGTCCTGCTCCATTCTCTCGCTCAAATTAGCCACTTTCCCGTGCCAACTTTCATGCTACCTTCTGGTGATGAACTTGAGGCCCCCTTTCTTGTTCCCGGCATTGAAATGTGGCCGAGGTGGCCCTGATCGCCTCAGTTCATTGGACCGATTCCGATTTTCCACCCTTAGTAAGGTCGTCAACAACAACAACAACAATAACAACATCAACAACAACAAAAACAACACTGCACAAATCCTGAAAGTGATAAGTTAATGTCTTTAATAGACTAAAGTTTAAAAGCTATGGTCAAAAGAAATTAATTTATATATATTTACAAGTACATATAAATTATTATAAAGAACGAGTATTAACAAGCCATGCGAAGTCATAAGTCTTTGCGCATGGGATATTTTGTCCGCCCGCATAGGACAGATCACCTATATTTTTTTTGAGAGCGGGTTTGGGATTTTTTTTTTTGGAAGCGATGATAAGCCATATCACAAATCCCTGACAGCTTTGAGACTTGTTTACACATTTCTCTATATCTGCATGTTTGGTGTTACTGTATTTATTTTGCTTCTTGGCAAAGAACCTTTCAATGTATCAAGTATTTCTTTTTCGTGGCTTATATCAGATGGTAAGTTCAGAATAGGCTATACATTTCTTTGATCAAATTAATGTTTTTAATTACTGATTTACATCTACACAGTCCATATATTTGATATTGGATAGTAATCACTGATGCTAGTGGTAGAAAATGTATTCAAGCTAGTCCGCGCACTTGTCTAACAGTCGGCTACGCTAAATAAAGATCATGTGAGCGAATGTGTGTAATTTTCCAAAGGCTTTCACGTGTTTATATTCTTTCATGATTCCATGCCCACTCATTCATTAGATATAATGGTTTTGTGAGCTCTACTAGACTAGGACTGGACTGGACTGTGTCGTTGGCATATTCATTGTTCGAATTTTAACCACGATTTCAGGCTAGGAGATCAAAAGAACATAGCAGAAAGATTGACAAAGTCCCCATGTCTTATTTTCATCACATAACAAGACTAACTTTTATGTAGAGATCGCTAAATACGACAATAAAAATCAGCAATGAAGACGAAGGCACACCCCATTGTTTGTCTCATCCAGCTCTGGATCCCTCCAGTTTGGGCGGGAAATCTATTTATAGTACTCAACGCTTTACGGCTCGTTTCCTGTGCTGTATAATGCTGTTCAAACTAGATCCGGATCCACAGTTTCATACGTGACACACCGGCTAAGAGTCTCCGGCTGGCGGCTGGCAAAAAGGATGCAGTGCCGCACTATACTAAATAATGTAGAATGGAAGCCGGATTTTGTAACCGGATAATAGGTTACTTAAAGGAACATCGATATTAAGTGCTCATTTAATAAGCATCACAAACTTTGTTAGTCTATCATTTCATTATTTTCAGATGGGTCTCGAAAATAAATAGACTAGATCTCACTAATAAGTAGGCTTGTCTATACTTTTGTCAGGTACCAAGGGCACACCTTACATCGAGACTTTACTGAAGTTGTTTCTGTTATTTTAATCAGTTATTTTATGTTTTGTTATAAGATTGAAGAAGTAATGTTCTACAGAAGAGTATGCGAGAGCCAAAATAATCCATGTTGTTAATACATGATCACATCAAAATACGCTGAGGAAATCATTTTTTTGTTCTTCCTACTTTTTAAAAATATTTATTCTTTCTGTCACGCTCGTTATTCTTCCCTTCCTTTCTTACTTCTAAGGTATTATGTCTTTCTTTCATTTGTTCCTTTCTACCTGACTACGTTTGAGCCCCAATATTCCCCCTCTTCCTCCCCCCCCCTTTTTTTTCCTCTTTTATCTTCTTTTTTCCCCCACTTCATACACTTCGGTTATTTGAGTAATAAAGGCGATTCCGTGGAAACGTCAACCTCACTGTATGAAATTCAAATTGGTTTTATGAACTAAACATTGTACTTTTCCTTGCAAATGGTTATCTGAACGGTCAGACTCCATCACTCACTGTGTTTCCAACGCTAGACACTCATTTTGACTTCTTTATAAGTATTATTGTCTGTGCGTTATCATTAATTTGTTTTTGTTTTTATAAATGAAAAAAAAATATTGAATCATTAAAAACGCAATGCATCGTAAAATATTTCTGAAAACAGAACTTTCGTGTATACTATATCAGTTATATACTGTACCACGAAACCCATTTCGGCAATGTTGGATTTTTAAAATTTATTTTTGGACACATTGCGGGTTAATCTGTCCGCGACGTTCTAGATATTACGTGTTTGTAGTAAGTAACGTATAAGGAGTAATTAAAAACTACTGTATTTGGATTCCTTCGTTAACAATGCATTAAAAATTTGTAATATCTGCGAGAAATATAAAGCATAGGATCTGCGTAGTGACCGGTGTTGTCCTAAGCAAAGTCACGGACATTTACTATAGCTACTAGATTGCATAAATTCTATATATGGGCTAATGTCACTACAGTATTCCGATAATTTTTCTTCCCCCCTTTTTTTTTTTTTTTGCTTCCCGGTCAAAATGTTTTATTTGGACATGTGCAGTGATGTTTTTCGCTTGGATTCACGCGGAGAACAGCCACCTTGTGCCATTACTTTTACCAAAGCATCAGATTTTTTACCAAACTCGAAGCTGGTAGGGGCAATCGTTCACCATCCTCATTTTCTTTTAGGAACAGTCAAGTTAAGATCTTGAATTAGTGGTTAATAAGACTAATAAGAGTTAATATACTAAGTTTGGCTAAAGGCAATAGGAATTCTTTTTGGCCATAGATTGATTCTAAATGAAGCAGCAATTTAGGTCTTTCCTCTCTATATGATCTATCACAGATGGTCTGTTATAAAATGTAGGTGTATCCTATAATGTATCCACATTTTACTTGTGTACCCCAAATGGAACAATCAGTTTCTGTCTTGATAATCCCACACCAGGCTTGAACTTGAATTCTATTCACTGAGGGACATTTTAATACAGTAAAACAACAATTCAAATTATAGCTAGACATCTAACAGGATTATTTCACTCAGTAGCAGGCCTTCAATTTTATAACACATTTCCTTTGTGCTTTATTAATATATCTTTTATTATTACCTGGAAGGGGAAAAGGGCATTTTTTGAAATTTCCTCCACATCACATGTCACCTTTGCACTGCCTGTAAAGATTAATACATGTAGTTGTTGTATTTCACATATTTTCCTTCTTGTTAATTAATTGTTATTAAATGCTTGTTTACAATTTAGCATCATGGCTACACCCAAAAAAGATTTCATTGCTATCATATGGATGCTGTTTGTGTAGACATAATTAAGTGTCTTTTAATAGGATTTACCATTTTCAAATAAAATGTATCATTAAAAAAACTTGTCTGTACCATGTGAGAAACGTCGTGTCCAAAGTGCCAAGACTTTTGTTGAAGTGAGCTGTAATGAGATATCTGTCAATTCTGTAAAGGTTTATGCTCTGTATCTAATAAATCATTCATTAAGTTGTCAAATAAAGCGTCATTTTCCCTGCTTATTTTGTGTTAAAATGCAAACAAAGCATTATGAAACAATGTGCTACCTTAATAATAGTCTGGTTCAAGCCGTAAGACTTCTATCCAAGGGTGCCATGGTGGGATTTGCTTATTATAACACTTAAGGAGCCCTTTACCATATGGGACACTTTCCAATAAGGCTCAAAGTAGAGGATGAAAATCACTGTGGTAAGAGTACATTAAACAAAGCTTTGGACAGACAGTGGAAACATCCAGCAAGAGAGAGGGTCTATTCACTCACATAGTAAATGCATTTGAATAACTTGATATACTGAGGTGGTTTCCTCTGGAAGGTTCTTAAAGGCCCATATACATGAACATACATGTATATTGGTCCATCTAGTCTAACAAAGCGAGAAACTGATAAAGAAACAAGGAATCGGATAAAGAGAAAAATGGCAACGGCTGGCCCAGAAACAAGAACCTCAGGTCCCTGGTGCACGAGCCCTTTGTTGATACCCCGCAGCTTTGACTTGCATAGGATAAACAATTTCACACTGTCCTGTCCTGTCCCACTGGGCACGACCATTTTTTTTTATATATAGAAGAGAGGAATAACTTATCAGTGAAAGTGAAATCAAAGGAAGAGAAAATTCCACGCCAGCTGGGTTAGCAGAACTTTTCTTTGCGTACTGACTGGTCAGTCGAAGTACACACCACACAAGTGCCACATGCACAGGCCTACTGCAGCAACAGCGCTTAGCCTAGCACTGAGCAGTCACAGATGCCCACGGCAACCGGCCTATTATTTTGTTTACAAGATGGAGAAACAGGGAAAGGCAGATGTGGCAGCATAATCCATTTATCATTATTATTATTATTATTCCATATATTATGTATTAAGAAGCAGTGTGCCGCCACAAATATTTTTAGGAGCAATTGTTATTTGGTGATATTTGACTTTTAACCTGACCCACATTATTATTAATAACCAACGATTACGGTTCCCAACAAACTGATAAAAATCAAGTCTACCCGTAATCCCATTGGATCAACCTTTCATCTAGACGTTAGGTGAATACAGGATTTTGCAATAGCCATTGACTTCATGCCCCATGAGAAGAGAAAAACCCGAGCAGTGCAGGGCATCTACACACTCTTGTTTCATTACGTCTACTAGAGTATACCCATGCGCAGTCGTTTTCCCCTTACTTCTTTGTTCTCTAGATCCGCCTTTCTTTTACTCTTTAGCATCGATAATGTTAGCGAAACAGTCTCTTTCTGAGGTATCGTTTACGCTGTAGTGTAATAAGTGTAATGCTTTCCTTTGGGGATTTGTGGGCGCATCTCTTTCTAACTCCGTGAGACCCGACCTTGTGATAATGTGTCGTTAAAATATCCTCTTGCCGCCTTTTTTTTGAAAAGTATCGATGACGTTACAGGATACACCTCTTCCTGATGTGCCTTTACACTTTCAAATAGCGTGTTTTCTTATGTGGCGTGCTTTCCTTTGATCTCGATGAGGTCTGTGAGTGTACCTCTTTCTGACGCGCTCCTCGAGACCCGGACTTGTAACTTGTCGTTAAAATATCCTCTCGTCGGATATCCTTTAAATTTAATGTTGATGACGTCTGTGGGTGCGTCTGTGTCTGCTGTATCAACTATCATTAAACTGTCACCTGACATGCCTTCCTTTGAGTTAGATCTCGATACAGTTTGTGGCTGTGTTTCTCCTCTGACACGCTCCCACTCCCAAAAACTCTGATTTGTGATGCACAGTCGAATCCGCTTAGTTCGATTTCGCAAAGACCACATACAAGTGCTTCGAATTACCAGAAGTCAAGTTATAAATAAGTGTAACCATGAAAGTACAAGTAACTACAGTATATATGTTATTTTCATTCATGGTAATCTCTGTGGCAAAGGGGAATCTCCTCTTTTCAGGCTTGCTGTACCGTTCATTCATTTTGTTAGCCATGGAAAATGACGTTTTGGGTGTGACAAGATCGAGTTCGAGATGCGGTAGCCCTGGCCCCTGAGATTCTCAATGTGAAAGACAGTTTGAAAACAAAAAAAAAATAGAATTACCTTGTTCTCGGCCTGAAGTTCTACATACCCCTCCCGTTTTAATCGATATTTTAAATAATCGATATTTTAAATAAGTAATATTTTTACAGCCAGAATTATGATCTTGGAGACTTACTCTAATCGTTTACTCTGCGGCAGTTTTGTCTTGGTGATGAAATTGTTTCCGTGACTTTTGATTGGACTCTAGATCTAAATCCAGGAAAGTACAGTATTGCTTGTAGGGTTTTGTGCAGCCTACAATAGCATCATGGATGACTTTTGAGGTTTTATCTCCACATAAAGTGAACGAACCTTATAAATGGCACCAACTTTAGTCCCTGCGTACCAAGTCATAGACTGAGTGTGTAGTTGTCGATGCATTGTTTAATCCTGTACTCCCATCAGCCATCCTCTTCCCTTTCTTGCCTTCTCACTCATGATGTAATATAACACATAAATTATGGCCTTTCTCACAACATCTAGACCCAGCACCTGTTCAGACACTTCTGTTGTTTCATGCACCCCACCCTTAATCATATCATTGTTTGGCATCATGTAAGAGAATAACGAAGGCGATCTTGCATCTGTCTTCGTCATTCGTTTCAATTTAAAGAACCATAATGCTCGCTAAATGCAACGAAAATGGATTAAAAGTCCTAGATCTAAGTAACATTAGCACAAATGAATAAATCAGAATTTTGACAAAATCACATCTCAGATTGGAAAGCAGTTAGTTTTTTTGGTTGTTATTGAAATCTTAGCAAACTTTATGGCTCTGGCAACATTTTCAAAATGGGTTTGATCTAATTCTGATAAAATTTAGTTGAATGTTATTCACATTTTTGTCATAAACCAGACAAAGTCAACAAGACTAAAAGTTTGTGCGCAAGGTTCTGATAAGGTTTTCAGAGTCCACATAACCTCTCTATTGGAAATTGGCTTAGATCTACTTCGCATAAAATGTAACCAAACATTTCTCAGATTTGTCAAACACCACACAAAATTCAAAGAACTACAGGTCTATGCAAAACCGTCTAATATGGGTTTTTAGAGACCACATAATCTATTTGAAATTGGCTCTGATCTAATTTGAATGAAATGAAGCTGTATACTTCTCAAATTTACCATAACCAGCAAATACAGTATTAAAAGAACTTTATCTAGGTGAAACCATCTTTTAAGGTTTTTCAGAGACTGCATAATATCTCTAGTGAAACTGACTTAGACCTAATCTGATGAAATGAAACCATATGTTGCTAAAATTTGTCCCACAATATTCAAAGAACTATAATTAGGTGAAACCGTCTAATAATCTCTCTATTTGAAAGTGGCTTAGATTGAATTCAGGTAAAATGGAACTGTAAGCTTCTCAAATTTGTCATAAACCATACAAAATTCAAAGAACTATAGATCTATGCAAAACCATCTCATAGGGTTTGTCCTGCTTAAGGGGACGTGCGGCAGAACTAGGTGATTTTCATTAATAAAGGGAACTTGGTCATTTTGGGGTGAAAAATGGGTCACGTAGGGCCAGGAAGGAAAATAAACGGGGGTTTTTCGCAATTTCCTCCCTCTGTTGCTATGGAAAGGCCAATTGTTTGGTCGCCATATTGGAAAATATGGATGACTTTTGCATAACTTTGAACCCTTTGATCTGGAACAATAGATGGTAGGATGCTGGGTTTTTTTCCATTTAAAAGATCACTTTATTTAAAATAGAATGTCACGGGCTTTTTTTAATTTCTTGGATAGTTTTTTAAAATAATTTTTTTTTAATATGTCATAAAAAAACCGAAATTTTGAGAATTTTCAACTTTAAAAATAAAAAAAAATACCAAAAACACAAAATATCGAAAAAAGCCCATGACATTCTAAAAGCAGGGGCTTGGAGAGTTGTTATGCAAAATTTTATGTAAATTGAACCAGAAAAAAGTCAGATCGAAGGGATAGAGTGACGAAAACTGTGATTTTGAGATAACTGACAATAAAGATTACCCAACAGATGCATTTGAGAAAGGTTGATCATTTCCTTTTGCATCAAAATAAACTTTTTTGAGACAAGTATCATGAAAATAACTTCAGGATTCGATAAAGGACATGTCGCTGTTTAAGAAACTGCCTTAAACTCATTTTATACAATTTTACCCCTATAGGGTGCCGCACTTGCCCTTAATCTCTCTATCTGAAATAAGCTTAGATCTAATCCTTATGAAATCTATGTAGGTCAATGAAATTTGTCACAAAACAGGACAAAATTTACAAAAATTACCGGTCTATGCAAAACCAATTTGAAATTCTCTTAGATTCAATATATCCGTGCATAAATCAGATTTAGAGTAAATCAGACCATAAAACTAAAAGCCTGTGCAGCTCCATCTGATAACTAAGGCATTTCAGTGTCTATAAAATTGCTCAATTTGAAGTTGGCCTAGATCTAAGTCTGATGAACGTTATGTATTTTAGTTTGTTTATACATCAAACATACATGTAGTTCATAGAACTGAGGTCCACTTCCATTTGCGGAAGTTCTATCTGCATGAACAAAATTCAATGTTTTTTTTTTTCAAACAGAAGCTGTTTAACCATTGAAAATGGTGCAGTTGTGACAAACATATGAAAAAAATCAGAAAAATATTGGGGAGAAAAAGACAGTGAACATTTAAGTTTTAAAATCTTTATAAGTTTGGACTGTACTATTCTGTGTAATACAGTATCTGTGCACATGAAGATCTGGTAAAACAAAACAAAATAGAACAGAACAACCCTGTATTTCAATTTCTATGTATGCTCTCTTTTCCTCAGTGCTGTTTTGTTTTGTAGATCAGTAGATGTTTCCTCCATTATGTTCCCATATCACAGCTGGGGTGCTGGCCCACACAGCAAGTTCAGTTTAATTGGCATTAATATTTATTGCCTGTCTATTCAACACTCCTTTTCCTTAGAAATTCCAGGAGTGCTGCCATGTCATAGCATCAGTAGATCTAATTTCACTAAAAAAATCACTGGAAATCATTGTAGCCTGATGCAAAGTAGCCAGACTAGAGGGAGTTGATAACTTCCAAGGGCATAATTCCATCAGTGGAAGTCCCGAAAGATTTCCATATTTGTCTTTCTTTTTGTTGAAAATAGGATTCCCTATAGTTGATTTCACAAAAAAAACCCCAAAAAACTTGTATTCACATTTGTATTACCTTTAAGTAAAATAAAATACACCTGAAAATTGTTTGACCTAGCAAACTTTGTCACAAATACGGTTGCCAATTTAATTTAATCTTCCATGCTCTTATTTACTGTTAATTTTTTTTTATTCTGACCTAATTCATGGATCTAATGACTAAATTTAATTAAGCTCCTCACTTGAGCATAGTTGAAAAAAAAAAAAAAAAGAGCCAAAATGACTGCAAAACATCTGAAAACTGGTCACAATTTGATGATCCTGATCCCTGCCCTTGCCTTAGTATTTATGCCGTAACATCATAACTTCTGATCATATTAAAACCTGGATTGGATGTAGTTAGTGAATAGGTTTAAGCACACATTCACAACAATTCCTGCAACTTTGTGTTTATGCAGCAAGTAATAGAAGGGTTGTGGAAATCATTCCTGGTGAAGTTTATGTGTCCCATAACAGTTGTGGGAATCATCACACGAGAGCTCACTCACTAAAGAGTGGTTCATTTCCAAATCACACAGAATTATCCTACTAATATTAAACAATTTGCAAGGACAGTCTACAGCATATTCATGACAGAAAGTTGGACTGGCTATAAGAATGTGCGGGATATCTTTATTACATCATTAGCACACAGCCAGATGCAAGCAAGAAGACATTTTGGCATGATGTTGATCCTCGGACAGTGTGTAAATGATGTGTATACATGTATCTTTAGTTTTGAGTGAGTAAAAGAATTTTGAGCACAATTTTTTAGGATTTTGTGTTTAGTAATAAGAAGGTTGAGAACATGAGTGTGAGCTTTGAGTTGCTATGGACTTAACTATATGTACTGTAAAATTAAAAATTCAATCTCAAACACTGTGCTACGAGACATTTCTATAAGATAACAGAATTTGGGAAGACTATTGTGCACAAAGGGCTTAGGATTGTTCTGATATGTAGAATGGAGGTAAGGAAAACTGTAGATGGGATGGAGTGATTTCTTCATGTGCCTGAGAATTCCGATCAGTAAAACCATGTAGACTCAAATAAGTGCAGTTCTTGATCAGGCGAAAAATGGTGCTGGTCCTCTTCACTTCAGTTTGTAATTCTTCAACCAACCAATTTCACGAAAAGGATGTTATCTTTGCTGAGGCTATCAGTTTTGAAGTTTATATTCTTACTAGCGCCTTCCTTACTCAGAAGACCGAGGGACACTATCCCAGAAAGTCCCAGGTAATGGTTCATTAAGTAGCCTGGCCTGTCCACATCAAGATCATTTCAAGTGAGCTGAGGCTTTGCCAAAGCTTGAGTCTCACACTATGTGGCAGAATTTCCATGATTGATTATCATAAGTTGCGTAAAAAAAATGTATTTATTTAATACCATATGAACATGTCTAATGGCTACCAGAATGAGGTTTGTGTTGCTAGTCTAGTCTCAAAATATCAAGCTCAGAAGGTTAACAGGGCCTGCTGATATTAACTTTCTAAAAAGATGTTAGATGCTGTAAGCAAAGAAGATGTTAGATACTGTAAGCAAAGAAGATGTTAGATGTCAAATTTGAAATCATTTCTGTATCCAAATATACTGATTTTATGAGTGAATGGTAAGTAACTGTGGTTGTCGGGAGTTTTTGTGAGGTACATGAGATGATTTCTACTGTCTTAATGTAATTGTAATCTTCTCAGAATTTTTGCTATTGCATGGGGAAATGATCCCTTACCATTTCAATATCACAGGCTAGAATAATGCCAAATCAAATATTTTCTCACCTGATCAAAATATATAGTTTAAGCTTCCATATGATATCCATGTTTTGTTATAAAGTGGTCAAAAGTCAACTTCATGGCTGCAAGACGAATACAGTAGTAACATTTCATGTAAAACTACACAATATTCATATCAAGTCTGTCACTATTATTTTGTGAACAAAATAACGCAGGACTTGGCAAAACCTTGGCAAAACCTCAGCCATCAAATATGCTAAATGCCACCATTGCAATTCAAAACTTTCAATTAATGTGTCATATAACAAATAAATTTATTTTAAAATTTCAAAGAACACAATTTTTTTAGTTTTAACAACAAACACACAACAAATCTGAACACATCAAATAAAAGACGGCAAAAATTTGCCTGGATCTCTGAAGCTGGGGTTTGTGACCACCTTCATTCTTGCTTCACTAGTAAGCTCTTCCACTGTTGTTCGGTCTGTGATATTGTGCCGGTTGATCAGGTGGTTCTTCAGCTCTTCAGAATTCATAAAGTACGCTGTGCACTTGTGACAAAACCTCATGGTCACCTGGTCAAAGGTCAAAGTCATAAATATTTTGTTAGTCAGAATAATGTGGGCCTATTTTTGTCTGCAGAGAGATAACACAAAGATTTGCCCATGGTATACAAGGAGAGGACAGACTAATTTGAATTCAACTGCACAGTTCACGAAGGGAGCACTATTTTTGCCTACTTTCCATTTTTCCCTAACAAAACATTTCATTTTGCAAAGGAATTTCGCAGGTTGCTAGTTTACAATCCCTCTGAATGTTATGGTAAAGAAAACTGATATGAAATCGCCTGGTATTTGAAATATGAAAGCAAATCCATTGGAGTCAAAGCAGTGTCTGCGGCCATTTGAAGGTAGGGTTTACCTTCCGACTATAGCAATGAGGTATTTTCAGACAGGTCAGTTACACCACGTGATCTAGGGATTGCTAGGCTATTTTGATAAATGACGAATAACCATACATGAGCAGAGCATGTAAACAAACCAACGTGTGAGCAAGATTTCCTAGGTCACGTGATGGAGCTGAAAATACCTAATTGGATGGTGCAGCTCTAAAGAGGAAAATTTATGAAAAATGGAAAGGTCTAAGAAACACTGAGAAGAACACAACTGAGAGAGGCCAGTTAGACTGGGTTGGACTGATTCTCAGAAATCCAGAGGACTGAGCTGGACAAAGACAGTAACATAGCGATTGATAGCACAGGAAGGATATAAGAAGTAAAAAGATCCTAATTATCCACTCACATAGACCTCTGAAGCCTGCAATTCATGATAATTTTACCAATCCAGAACTTTATTTAGAGTTCTAAATTTAGAACCAGAATGTTGCCTACATTTAGAATGGGTAACCTACAAGAATCTTCATTTAATACTGCATGCATGCAGAAAAGAGTGGGAGGACCACTTAAGTCTGTTAGGAATGTCCAGTCTAAGAGTTATACATCTAGAAATCTGGCACCAAGACGCCAATTTTGGGATTTAAGCTGGATTTCTGGGTTCTCAAATCTTCGTTCTGTGAAAATCCCAGATTCAAAAAGAAAGACTAATACAGGGATGCCAATGCTGGGTCAAAAAAATTCTGTAAATTGCGCAAGCGTGCGGCGTATCAACATTTCTGACAGAAGCCAACCCAACTGTTGTGCTATTAATTCTAAATCATTTTCCACACTAAAGTAAACATAAAAACCAAATAAAGTTTAAAGGAAAGTCAATTTTAGAATTGTGTCTACATAACCTAAATTTCTTCTGCAGAGATAAAATATACAGTAATTATATAAATTTACGTACACACAGCAAGGAATAGCCATAGTCAGGGGTGGGAATTGCAAACTGTCACTTAAGATAAAAATCGAATCTTTTATTTCATAATTATTACACTTCAGAATACATCACCGTGAAAACTTTAAACAAGGTGTGTATTATTTTACCATCTCTTTACCCATAACGCATATTTGTCATCTCTTATTTGGTCCTGATGAAATATGCACAAATGAGTAGTGCTTTGACTTGCAGAGTTCAGACTGAGCTGGATTCAATGGTTCACATCAAGTTCACACAAAAGCTGCTGAAGGCTTGGCTGCATTCTCTTTCTCTTTAGTGTCCTTAAAACTCTCCGGAATCCTACCGTTACGATGTGACAATTCCTTGAAGCGTGGAGCTTGGGTGCCTTGTTTCCCGGCGTGCCGTAATTCATTACTGCACAGTGAACACCACACGTATCCATCACCTTTTAGCTTACGGATGTAATCAGATTTATAATAATAAATTTAATATATAGAAAATAAAGGACTCTGAATAGGACTGTTCATTTAATATCACTGTCTTTTCTTGAATGATGACCAAGCACACTGTTTACACTTTCCGCGAGTTTGAGTGCTAGATATAGCACCGGTATTCCTCTTACCTCGTTAGTGGAGTTAGCGTGTGCATTCACGAAGTTTCAAAAATATCTAACTTCTGGCTTCTGTGAGATTCGTCCTTTGTGTATTTCATTTTCATGAAAATTATCCGGACAATGCCAGACCTTTTTTTCCCTGGCTGCTCAAACACCAAAATATCCGGATTTTCTTTCCTGCCGCTAAAAACGCCGGAAAATCCGGAAATCCAGATTTATCCAGAAAATTAGTATCCCTGATAATGGTCTGGGCCTGTTATTTTCTTCAGGTCCAGGGCTTTTAGGAATTGGAGACAAAAGTTTGCCACAGAAAAACTTCATAAAGACATACAGTGGAACACTGATATAAAGAACAGGTCTGGGCAAAAATATTTGTTCTTTATATCAGTAGTTCTTTATATCCATCCACCACCCAGATTTCACCAAAACACAACACACAATACAAAACAATGAAGATCCGCAGGTTCAAACTGAAAATAAATGATTCATTCAACCTCATTTACATAATATGAAAAAACATTGGTGCAGTACATGACGTGTATCCTCTGTTAACCAAGTATAGCCACTAATAAGTACCAGGAGAAACAAAAATCTAAAATCTTTAACACTCCTCTCCCCTCCCCAGTCTTTACACAAAAACTCTACTTCTTGAAATCCAGAGCGTATGCAGCTCTCTTTCTCGATGCCATCGTGTACTATTCTAGTCTAGTGTCTATCTGTTGGATAGGCCTATAGCCTAACAGCGTGTTGCACCGTGTGGATCTATCTAGTCTTTGTTTTGAACAGGAAGTCAGGAAGTTCTCGAATCTCTAAATTATCAGGAAATTCGATTTCTAAGTGTACAGTCTTGTTGCACAGTCACTGTGTTAATCAAACTGATCCACAATCCCACATTTGTCGGTAGTTGCTGGAGGTTTAGACTGTATTCACAGCTGATCCAACATTTATTACGCGCTGTCTATCTTATTCTTTCGATATTTTATGTCTCATTGTCTGACCCGTTTTCCAATGTAAACACAGCTGATTGCTATTTCCGCACATGCGCATTAGGCCGGCTGACCTTCTGTCTACAGACGCAAGTGGCCGAAACTTGTTCGGCTGTTTTCGTTGGGCCTAAGTCTAGGCTAGCTTTGCATACTGGATGTTCGGACCAGTTCGTTATTTCCGTTACGAAAAAAGAGGAAAACTACAGACTCGGGCACCGAGATGGGTTCGTTTCATCCGTCAGTTCTTTATTATCTGTTCGCTACATGCGTGAAAATTTTATTGAGTTAAAGAGAAAAAAAATCGAGGCAAACAAAGATGTTCTTTATTTCCATCAATTCATTTCAAGCGCGTTCGTTATAAGTGTGTTCCACTGTACTTAGGTATATATACAAGAACCTGAACATTTCCATGAGCTCTAGAACAGCGCTTTCATTAACAGTCCAAAAAACAACAACAAAAAAACACAAAAAACACCATAACACCAATCACAATAGTACAAAAAACATGAAATTCAAGAATTCCAATGTTCAATTTCTGAGCAGTAAATCAATAAGACTTACATTGGGTGTGTGAAATACTTTCCAGTGGTCGATCAAAGATGCTTCATTCCTAAACACCTTGGTGGCAGGACATTCTGGCACTGGACACCGCCGGTTCTGATGATAATCAATCCTAACATAGTACTTCCATGGTGGTTTTTCAGTGCCCATCTGATGATATTCTAGCTCAGAATAAATAGGTGCTCCACTGTGTAAAGCTCTGGTTAAGATAAATAAAAAAAGACACAACACAATTTAATATCCTCAATTCCACAAGAAAAACAAGAAAAGGTGACAAGAGTTACTGAACCCATACACATGAACATTTTAAGTCTCTAGGGCACTGCCTAAGAGAATTTTTTTTTTTAAATCTAAGGGGATAAGATGTTCAGTTTTCAAATGAATTCAATCTAATCTCATATAGATTCACAGTAATTGCACATTTCATTGAAAATCTGTTGAAACAAATCTAAAAAAAAAAATATTACCACTGGACAAGAACTTATGAGAGCAGCAAAAAATATGAAATGGCTGCAATAATATAAAAGGTAGATTTAGGGGTTCTGCACCAAACTGGAAATTTTTTTCCTGGACTTTTCAAGGACTAAATGGTCATTTTCCAGGTCGTCTCGCCTCTGATAGCAAAACATTGACCCGGAAGCTATCAACAACATGCATGCAACGTAGACAAGTTCACGACTGCCACTGTTAACTACTGCAAGTAAACGGAAAATCTAAAACATGTCCGCGCGACCTTGAATGTGTCCTGCTTCGTCCGCGAGCGAAATTTTTCAGCATAATTCTTGCCGAATGCACAAATTTTAGGACTTTAAAGTATATTTTTGCAATTTCCAGAACTTTTCCAGGATTTTAGGCCCTAAAATCAAATTTCAGGACTTTTCCAGGACTACCTGGAATTTCAGGACTGCGCGGAAGCCCTGAAAAGTAAACTTTTTAGGAGGTTTTGCTGAAAATATTTAAAAGAATGAGCCACAATAAATACAATTCAGATTGAGACTATGTGCACAATAATAAAGATTAGGGTTGCCATAAAATTAAAAAATACTTTGTCATGATATTTTCCAGATGGGCTAACATTTTTTTTCCCACGATAAAAACAATCCATGACAACTTTTTGTGGTGTAAATTTCAACCAGAGTTCACTACATTTTCATTCTGAATAACACATGGGAGACCAGTTCTGAGTAAAGTTGTGAACTACACATTCAAGTTTTCTAATTTCATATGATTTTGTTCTATGATGAAAACTTAATGAAAAACAGCAATTTTTTTTTTACCCAGGTTTCCCAGGTCTGTGGCAACCCTAAGCGATAAAAATTTGACAGTTCTGATGACTACCTCATTTCTGACTTCATCTGTAACATCCTAGCATGCCCTAGCAGGTGAAAAATGTAGAGCAGCGAGGGCAAAGGGTTACTGCCTTGGGACTCAAGTCCAAATGGTCACGGTTAAATCATCACCATCACTATACTTTAAACAAATTGGGGAAACCGCGGAGGGAAAGAAAGGGTCCAAATATCTGGAAATCAATCACTAAAAAATGGGGAAAGTAAGGAAGACAAATGAAGAGAATATGCCCTAATAGGACATGTGCTCTAGGACACACTCAATAATGCCAAAGAGAAGAAACGGAGAGAGAACAGGAAGAGAAATTAGTTCTATTTTACCTATTAGGACTGATGGCTCTTCCTTGCTGTTCAGGTTTCTGCAATGAAATTTAAAAAAAGACTTGTCAAGCCAAATTTCTCTAAGTCCCTTCTTACTATTATTAACTTGAGCAGTTCTCAGATGTCACAAATGCTTTTGGCAATATACACACAATATCCTGTAATTCATGAAAACAATGCCCCAAATCTAACAACCAACTACTGTCCAAAAGCAGCCCACAGCCTGCCAGGGTGATTAGACAGGGAAGATACTTCTGTATGTAGGATATGTGACACTGCACAAAATCAAAAAAAACCCTGCTGTTTTACTCATCAGCATCTTTTGGGCTGAGTCCTTTAGCTAAAGAAAGATATTTACAGATACTTTCTGATTCATACTGTGTCAAAGTGAATATCTCAAGCACAGGGTCTTGGAGGGAGAAGTATGGCCCTTGTATCACAAAGTGCCAAGCACTCAAATAAATAGTGGTCAACTACAAAACTTTGATAATATAACAAAGCCACTCTATGGAGAAAATACTGTTAGAGTGCACTATTCATCGACATTGTTTTTTCCGGGTTTTTACACAAGATAAGGGGAAGGAAGGGTCCAATCATCACAAATCAAATTTTGGGACTATGCACCAAGTTTGGTTAGGCCTCATGGATAAAACAGCAAACAAACAATAGTTCTTTGGGACATATTCTCTAATTCCCTACTCAAGATTTTTCAGGTAGCATTCCTGACTTATGGCTCACTTCCCTCCACTTCCCACCATAACTCTCACTCCAAAACCAAAAAAAAAAACCACCCACCTGATGTTCAGAAGCTGTGAGTCTCTCATGACTATCATCATCCATTGCAGTCATCTGAGTATGGCTCTCTATTTTTGCAAAAGCTGTTTCCAGGAATACCTGGGTGCTTTCGGCACCGAGGGCCGAAGATACAGCCTGTGCCCCAAATGCCTTAAATGTGTCCTGAAAGGATCTTGTTCCTAATTGTCGAATGCCAAGTGGGTCTAAAGCTTCTATACCTTTCTCTTCCTGTGGTGTGATTACTATCTTCTCTTCCACTGAGGTACTGGCATTATTCCCTGCTTCTTCCTTTACTGCAATTTTCTTTTCTTTTGCTGGAATGGATTTTCCATCACTCTTAATCTCCAATCTAGTTTCCATCTTCTTTGCTTCTTCGGCACTTCTTTGTCTATCTTCTATGGTTCTCAACATTCGCTGAGCCTCTTCTTTAAGTGCAGTGCTGTCCCTTTCAGCTGTCGGCCCACTTTGTTTCGCATCTTCAATCAGTTTTCGTGCCCAGCTAGCTTTTCGTCTGTCTTCTAACTCCCTTCTCTTCTGTTTTTCAATTTCTATTTGCCGCTTGGCCCTCTCTTCTCTTTCTCTCTCAGCTTTGTCTGCCTCTTCAATCATCCTTTCCAGATCTTCCATCTCCTGCCTCTGTTTCTCAGCCATCATTGCTTCTTTCTGTCTCTTCTTCTCCTCCTTTGAAAGTTTCTTCTGCTGTGTTTCCTGATCACTCTGATCCTGACTTTCCTCTGATTCCCCTTGAACATCGGCTGAGCTTACTTTCCAGGGGTCTGCTTGTTCATCTATGGAACTCTGCGGACCCTTAGGCCTGGACAATGACTGCTGAAGGCTGGCAAGCTGATTCTGCATCTACAACAAATTACAGTAGAGGAATCTTAACAACATGGAACTGTAATCTGGAAAACAAAACTCATCCGACAAAATAACACAAGAGCAAAACTGATGATAATCAGAGTAATTGTATTTCATCTGTGTTGACCTAAGGCATCATATTTCACACAGTAAGTCATATGCAAAGTCTGGTATCTTTTCACCCAGAATTTTGATGGCAGTTTCTGAATCATATAACAGCTATAAGACTCAAGCTCATAAAAATTTCATCAGAGCTTAGGTTTCTCTTTGTCATGAAGAAAACTGCACATAATCCAATTTTTTTCTGAATTTAGTTCCTCTGAAATAAGACAACATGGGTCAACATAGGTGATATGGAAATCTATTGAGATTAACCCTTATAAATTAGGCATCAAATAAATTCTCACTGATACACTGCTCCTTTGAACATGAGTGTCAAATTTTTGTGCATGTTGATGGTGACATGGAAGATGCTGACGTTGAACTCAGCTTTCTCATAGGAAGGGGAGCAGCTATTTTTTAACAGTGACCTACGGCACAGGATCACTCAATGAGGGATTTCACATCAAAATTTACCATTGTTTTTGACAAATAACTTGCAAATGAACACAAACCTCTAGTATCTTTAAAACATTAGGGTTGTCAGTTCCAAGCTTTTTCAGTTTGTTGAGGGACTCCATCATGCCCGCACACACATCCAGTGTCATGCTTGAGATGTCATCATCCACTTGAGGGTTTTGTGGACTACTGCTTGTAGCCATGACATCTGACCTGCAAAAAGCCCAGAGAGCTCTTTAATTCTCATAATGCTAGACCTCTAGCCTGACAAGAATATCCCGAGGTGTCAATGCATTATGTCATGTTACTGCCATGCCAGGTTACTTGCTGACTGAGAAATTTGTACCAGGCTCAATGAGTTTTAAAGCATGTCAAAAAAGTGCTGTGTCAGACTTGCATGCTGATGGCATTTTTATAACATTTTTAGCAGTGACATACCGAAACATCTAGATATTTTAATTTGCAAAACAAACACTATATAGATGCTAACATGTCCAATATTTCTAGTGAATAAAAATTTGAATCATGAGAGTCACCAAACTCTAAAATGAAGCAAACTCCTTTTTTTTTTTTGCTTTGGGGAGGGGGAAGGGTGGGGGTGCACACCCTATATGCAGTTATCATCAATATATATAAGACACTTGTCTTAATAACCTACTCTATGTTGCCAGCGGTGTTATTGCTGTCTTTTGTAGTCTTGTTGTTACTCTCCTTGGTGACACCACCTTGTTTAACTTTGTCCTGAAGTGAGCTCCTTCTCTCTTGAACTGGAAGTGGTTCTTTCTTGACCTCAGAGTTTGGTTTGGCAGTCAGCTTGGGCTTCATATCTAAAGACACAATGCAAATATTTCAGGAGGGTGATGGAGGAGGCTTATTTTTTTATTGTTGGAGGGCCAGGGGTTAGAGAGCTGACAACAGAATGAAGTAAATGAAACTGTTATAATTCTCTGAAATATTTCCTAAAATTTAGCACATCTCCTGAAGGCAACATGCCAGTCTTATTCACTACCCTGCCAGTCTTACTCACTACCCTAACATTCTAACTATCGGTTTAAAGTTTAACTTTTCCATGTGTCTACTGACAGTCCTTATGGCAACTTGAGTATTTCTACATATGAATCTGTGGGTCTAGATCTAGTATACCTAATTCTTGTGAGCCTTCAAATTCAGTATTAGCTAATTTTTTTTTTCTGGTAATAAAGTCATAACTGTATCCTGCCGTTTTCTGATAAAATGATTCAAGTGCAGTTGATACTCCTCTGAGAATATGGCCCTCAGTGAGTAGGCCTACCAACCTACTATCTGCTCAATGTCAACATCAGCTAAGAGAGCCACACAAATACATGAAATTTCATTACCAATATAGCTTCTACCCTCCCTAAAAGTCTTTACATAATAACTCAACATTTGTCAATTTTGAATTATGTCATTTTTGCCCGAGGAAGGCTCTTTTTGTGAAAGCATCCCAAAACCAACTGACATTAGATGTATTATGTATACTGTTCTAAATGTATGTATTATGAATGTGATGTATAGCACCATATGGCACTGTAAAACAATTTCTCCTCTGTTTCTATTTTCTTTTTTCCAAATGTGAAGAGAAACATCTCACCTCGCTCTTTGCGGGTGTACTGGACAGACAGAACCTGTCCGGCATAGGAGAAATCAGAACAGCAATCTAGGACTGCTTCCAGCAACCTGTCACTCACATAGGAAATGTTCACAGGTCTGAAATAAACAATAGCTATTGCTCACAATTATATCTTCAAACCCTTAACAAACTGACACAACAATACATTAAATAAGTGAATGAAAGTAAAGGAATAAGAGCAAATCAAAGTGGTATATGAGCTGATTTAACAAATGTAAGTATGAGCAGCCAAATCTCTATGACTTTTGAAATTCAGGAGAATAATGCAGAACGGATAACAGTTCCACCTACCATTATATTGTCTGATAAATTCCAATGCTGCTTGTCCACAACATACATTACAATGAGACATACAAAGGCTAAAATCATGATTTAATTCTAACAAAAAGCCACGACGTCCATGAATTATCCACTGCTGCTGTGAAACTTATTTTTTCAAAACAAGAAGTCTTATGGATAAACTTTCTTCATCTTGAGGATTTACAATTAACCTTAGATAACACTTAACACAAAGAAACATTTTTACCTCATAAATCCTGTTGTTGATGTTTCTTTCCCTGAAGGTGGTGTTATATATGTGGCGTAGGGAAAAATAGCCTTAAGGAGAACTGTATGTGCTGTTGAAGGCACCTGGTCTACCTGTAATTTTTCTAGCATTCCACCAGGCTGTCTCTTTGATGGATCTAATGACAGAGAAAATTAAGATAATGGACTCTGGGCACATTAGTATACAACACTTGATTATGACGCCACAATGTTCTGGTTCCAGCTAAATATGCCATTTTCCTTTGCTTAGCATTATCTGGATAAGCTGACTGAAGTGGCATGTGGCAAAGCTCTAGTTATGGTGTATGCCAGTGCAAATAGGAACCGCCAGTTCTCTGTAAATATTCCACCCACATTTTAGAACTGCCACCAAAGATGGAGCTCATTTATAAGGTTCAGCTTTATCACATTTTTCACCCTTGTATACTGAATCTCCTGCCACTGCCCACCTGCCTTATACCTGTAAGTGGACATTTGTTCTGCAAAGCCTACCACTCATATTTGCATTTTATTATCGTAATAATGAGTATAGTTTAAAAAAAAACAACACTATCATTTTGTATTATCTGTGTTTTTTGACAGTAGTGGCTCTTGGCATGGTGTTAAGTAATTTAATGACCATCACTAAAGACCCTATGTCTTCAACAAAAGCTATGTATCCAAATAAACTTTCAAATGGTGTAGTTCCATTTCTGTTGCCACATAGTCTTATGGTGCAGTTTGACAAATTTATATGCCAGGTATGACACGAGAAAAAAAAGATGTGAAAAAAAGCAAGCTTGGAGTAATGGGTAACTAATACAAAACCCTGGTTATGTGTCGTATCTTTATGACATGCCAATAAACTAGTCCTAATCCCAGTTGCCCCATTCACCTAGCCATCTTGTCTGTTTTTTTTCTGTTCACTACAATCAGATTTGTGACTTATAAACCTTATAATGTTTTATAGGTTTTCAGTTGTGTTTTTTCTCCAATGTTAATTTAAGTCCAAGACCAAATATGTGAAAATAATATTTTATAATAATTGTGCTATAAGTATCAAAAGACATAAAACCTGATGTGTTACCTTCTGTTTTGAGCAGCTTCAGCAGATTACTGTTCTTGTTTAACCAAATCACAAATGACACTGAAATTTAAAGAACACAAAAAAACAAATGAATACTGTAGCACAATACAGATGCCAAAACTGATTGCTATACTACTATACTACCGGCTTTAAATAACAACCAACACTATCACTGCATGATTCATCATATCTGCCAGCCATAATAAAATCTTCTCATCCTTTGAGCACTATCAAACTTTTCAGTGCATGATGTAAATGCAAGCCATTAACTTCTACACTGACATCTGCTTATCATCAATAATACAAATGTGATTTTTTGAGTATTCATACGTTATATTATCATAGATTATGCATATATTAAGCAGAGTATCCCTTGGGAAAAAAAATAATAAAAAGTTTACAGTGACAAAACTAGATTAAAAGAATCAGATTGGTCCAAAATAATGCTATGGTTCTTCTCGCTAAGACAAAACTTAAAAGAAACTTACATACAACAGACTCTCTCTCTCTCTTCGACTTATAAGACTTGGATGCTGTGACGGTCACCTCCACTCGACGTTCCACCAGTTTTATCTCAAGAAGTTTTTGAATAAATGCTTGGACATCATCTAGTTTGGTGAGGTACACTTCTGCATAGCTTTCAAAATATAATTGAAAATAAAAATATATAAAAAAAAAATCAAAACAACTGAATTTAAAATTCATAACTCACAGGGAACCCTTTGTATCAGCCATAATTTCAGTCACCCTCATTTCCCGTTCCTCTTTAATCTGCTCAACTAGCCTCTTCATATGAGAAAGTAGGACTGAAAAATCCATCTGTTATGTGCCTTATTCTTGCACATGATTTTGCATTAACAGGATTAATAAAGTTAAAGCTCATCACCATACAAAACAAAACAAGAGAAAAATGCTTTTTTTGAGGTTAGTCTCTTGAGAATGCAGAACTATTACTGCAGCACTACTAACCAAACAAATCTACCTAGCTGGAGACATCAGCTGGCATAAAGAGAATCCCAGCAATGGAAAAACTAATCCTAGCACATCCCATCATAACTACAACAATGCTTTTACCAGGACTTGCTATTAACATTAATCTTCTAGTGTGACAAATGGACTGATCTGCGTTTAAACTACTTTCTATTGTTGATGCTTGCTGTCCAAACAGAAAGCGGTAATAACAGTATGTGGCCTGATCGTTGTCGCTTCCCTTAGTGGTCACTGGTACTGATGAAAGTACAGCATCACAAGAGTTAAGTTCAAAGAGAGATCATTAATGGAAATAGGTCATCAAAACGCTCAGGTCACCTACCCCTTTTTCTTCTTAAATTTTCCTTGACGCTTAAAGTAGAAGGCCAGATTTGGTTGAGATTTGATTAGTTCTTGCACTGAGTTTTCAGCCAAGTCAGCAAGCTCCACAGGGGAGAAGCGCACTGTGTATTTATCGTCCCCTGAAATAAACAGACAGATCTGATGTAAGTACAGCCATCTTCACTTAATGAGGAAGTTAATCATACCTTTTCTTTGAAAGCAAAATATTTCCAACTTTACCCTTGTAAGCTAGCATCAAATCAATGTGCAGGGACCTGCTACTCTGCTAAATGCTATGTTAAAGAGTTTATTTGCACTTTAATGTTGGCACCTTAATGTGAAGGTTGAAGCTAATAAAGACTTCTTGACTCATCTGGCATGCAGTGAGTTGTTTAGGAGACAGTAACCAACTGTATCTGGCCATGTGCACTAAATGTATGGAACAGACCCCTGCTGCCAAGAGCAACCTCTTGTTAATCACATTCACAACACTGTCAATACTTCTGAGAAGCTGAACCAATCTGTATGATAAAAAAAACAAAAAAAACAACACTTGTACATGTAGTGCTAACCTTTCTTTAAAATACCTGCTTGTACAACACATATTATTATGGGCTGTCATTACACTGAAATCTGATGTGTGGCATATATCTGAACTGATCCAATTCATTGGCAGGAATTAATAACCTTCAGCTGATGCAATTTTCTCGCGCCATGAATTGGAAAATTCAGTATTTAAGAATACACAATTCCAATGCAAGATACCCAAACTCACCTCTCCGTATCAACCAGCCAAGACAAACAATCCTGTATTTGCCTTGGTGAGAAAGCGAGGCCTACAAGCATGAATGACCGAGAAACTTATAGTAGTGGAAAACAAGCATTGCCATTGGAAAACAGAGCTGCAAAGTAAATGAAGAGTGTCTACTGGCTGGCCTAATGCAGCCATGTGGAAAGCTTTGTTTAACTTCTCAGAAAAAGTGGATTACTATGGGATGGAAATTTCCAGGAAATCTGTTTATAGAAAGCATCATAATAGACTTACCATAACGAGGCATAATTTCTTTCTTGATGCCTTCCATCATTTCCTCAACCAGCATGTTGTCAATGTTTCTAAAGTCCTCCTCTGAGAGAACTGGAGTCACTATCTCTTCTACCTTTTCACCTGCTTGTATGAGTACATCCCTGTCTTCCACCTCTTTAGGTGATTCACTCTCACTTCCAACTGTATCTATGGCCATGAGGATATCACTGTCGCCATCAAGCTTCCTCACTTTAGGGGCTTCTGTTTTCTCTGCAGAGTGATCCCTGTGTCTTTTCACTGGGTCTGTTCTGGACTTTGAACTTTCAGAAATGTTTGTTTTCTTATCTTGGCCTTTATGAGATGTGCTTCGAGTAGAGGCCTCTGCTTGTCCTCTCCTTGAATCATCATGTTTGAGCGTGTCAGTCTTTTTCCCAGCATGTGACTCAGAATGCCCAGGCCTTTCTTTGCTTTTCTGGTCTGTAGATGGTGCTGCTAAAACAGTATCTGATGAGCTCCCTTTCTTCTCAGGTTCTTTGCGTATATGTGAGCTTCCCTTCACACCTGTGCTATCTGTGTGTGATTCATCATCTCTCTCCTTTTTAATTCCTTTCTGCTCAAATGCATCTGATCTGACAAGATCTCTTAATTTTTCAACAAACACAAGAGCTGTCTTTGCTATCCTGTCCTCTTTGCTGACTTCACTTCCATGTGACTTTGTTGGTGGAGATCTTAGGGGTTTGTTGAAATCCCCGACACTATCCAGTACAGCCCATTCACTTAAATCACCATCACCTTCATAGTCCTCCACGTCCCCTTCCAGCTCCTCACTGTCACTGTCAGACATTTTGTCTGCAATTATTACCAAAGGAGAAAATTCTTTATAAAAAATCAGAAATCTCTCACAAAATGGTCACTGTAGTGGCATAAAACTAAAAGAGATCCCACCAACAAACACTCAGAATTACCAGCTTTTTTCTTTTTTTAGATCATGTAATTGGGCTATTCCTGTTTCAGTTTATGATGATAAGAATAATGTATGCAATGTAGTAAGAAATTTTGGTCTGCTTGTGTGCTTTCAGTCAGTGAGCTCTGTTGAACAGTGTGCCAAACATAAATAAGTTATTTTGCAACATGAAGTTTCTAAGTACTACTTCTTGAACATTTGGCTAACAGCTGCTCTTTTTTTGACTGTATGCACTAAGGCATGACATATGTTTCTCTGAATTCTCTTATTCCCACAAGTCTTCTTCACATAATAGCAAAGTCTGTTCCTTTCCTATCTTATCATATATCTCAGATAATATCGAGGTCAATGGCAATTTCACACTTTCTACCATCATCTTTATCACATGACTGGCTTCTCCTTGCAAAAGTAAAGTCACCATCATATTTTTCCAGGATGTTCCTGGGTGTGTCTTCACTTCATCATTCCTCCCCCCCCCCCNCCCCCCCCTCCTTTCACACATCCCACCCGAAACCTTTTATGTTCCTCAGAGAGTAAATCTGGATACTGAATTTGGCACCTACCAACACATTACTAAATCTCACCCAGCCTAACTTTAACACCTTAGATCAAGATGGGGTCCTTATCCCTAATGCACATTTAGGACACAATTCCAAATCCTGATGCCCATCAAGACCGGGTCTCTTTCTGACTCTAATGCCCATCATGATAGAAGTATCAGTTGCGACATTAGAGACAGGTTTGGAAATCATCCCTGGGACCCTTATGATTATCCCAAAATTGCACAAGAATGACTGCTTATGACTAAGCATTCAGACCACAGCTGAATGTTTTAGTCACCAACAAGTTACAAGGGATGCTGTCAAAAAAAAGTGATGTTGCAATGGTCAAATATGGCTCTGTGAGCCATGCAAACAGGTACTAAAATAAGTCCAAGAACCTTCGCCTTTCAAGGCCTAAGAGCGGCGGCCAGTGTCAAAAATGTTTTCTGACTTTCTTTAACCCTTTGAGTGCAATGACTCATGAGCCACAAAGGTGGTTTCGTGGTAGAGTGTGACGGATCACCAAGCCCAGATAGTCCCGTTGACTCTTGGCCTGTTTTCTCAGAACAGCTATGATTTCATATTTATTTCATGGGGAGGATTTCCGGATGGGACCCGCATCTCTTTGCTCCTGTATTGACAGATATTAAGGTCAGAGTTAGGTTCAGCTTTGGGGCTGTAATGGTAAGCATAAGCTCTGGTTAGGGGTGTCAGACTCCTGAATTCCTTCTCATAATTTCTCCGGGTTTCATCTCCACTCAGTCACCGTTGGCTGTGAGTGTGAGGTGTGTTTGGAAATCCTTCCATTTCAATTTTCATGTTGTTTGTAACTTTGTTAGGCCTAATAAATAAAGTCACAAATTTTCAATTAGGCCTACAATGCAAGATTTGTCTAGACTAGATTCTCATAATATTAAATCGGCCTTCTCTAACGACACCGGTGCTGTCGTTAGAGATAGCCTTTAAATCATTGACTCAAACTTACTCAAAGGGTTAACGAAATGTCGAAACCTGCGTCTGACCGGGTAACCCATCCACACAACTGATGAAGATTCCCAGGAGTTTGCTGACTTACCCTACAAGTGTGATTGCTTTTCACGAATGCAGGTAAAGCTTACCTTAAGCGTCTATGCCTAGCAGTCCAAATTAAAAGTCTGGACATCCAGAGTTGATCTGTCTAAAGATCTCTAGTAAACAGGATCGCGTAGAATGCCGACACAATCGCCTTGCATGGATGGTGTTACATCTACTTTTTTTAACTTCCCTCGTAGAACTGTGCTCCTCTCGTCCTGTATCTGCAACTTCCGGTCGGAACGGTGTCATTTCAAAACGAAACCAGCATTATATTTGGTCCGGACGAAAAATCCAAAATTAAAAAAAAAAAGCAATGCATAAGAAAGAAATGGGTGAAACCAGCTCCTGTACCGACCCTATCCCTCTTCACAACCCCGCCGGCAAACCGAGCCCAAGGTGATTGGCAGTACTAAAGGCTATCCAAATTACAAAAAAAAACCCCACAAAACCAACCGCCATGTATTGTTAAATCAAATAATTATAGTGTACGCCCCTCTATCAGCCATGAGCAATATGAATAAGCCATGAGCCATGAAACTTGAGCCAAGAAGTTACCAAGCGTTAGGCATGATTTCCAATGTAGGCCTAGCCTACTTTTGTCTTGGTATGAATATTGTATTATAAAGCAATTTTTCCACAATGTTTGCGATAGGAATCTGGAGTGAGTACAGGAGAAGCCTATATGGTTTGGTAAGGATGAAAAGTCTGCCTGTGGCTTCACAATCTCCAAAGCTCCAATTACTTTTGGTTTTTTTCGTTGCTTCTAATTCCTTGTCATTGGGCTTGAACAGCATCCTCTCTCCAAAACACCATTAATATGTTCACAACACTAAGGCACACCCTTCGCACCAGTTCGGAATGGAATTATGAACTCTTCAGACTTTGCAAGATGCAGACTTACGTGTGCAGCTTGCCAATGCCAGTGTCCACTGCTTTTGAATACCACTTGCTGTGTGGAACAGAACTGAGACCATATGAACGCAATTCGTGAACACGTGTGAACGCAGTAAAAAATCTCAGCTGACGTGAACTTCATCTGAGTTTAATAGAAAATTTGGATGAAGTGATCTTGATCTGAACTGGAGCTATTATGGGTGCTTGACCCAGGCTTTCATTTTCTACCTAAAATTCAAACAGTTCAGTTCAAACCTACGTGAGAAAAAAAATGAGAATCAAGTGCCAATTTCAGAAACCAAAAGAAACTGACCTCATCTGAAAATTGCTCAGTTTTTATGGAACAGAGTTAAACTTCATCTTAGCGCTTCTTTTTCGCTATGAACTGAACTTGATCTGAACTGAATTTTTTTGGTGAACTTACCCAACCCTGGTTACCGTATAGGATTGGCCAAGTAAGTCAACGAGGTATCCTTTAAAAATGATTGATTCCCTTGCACACCCTTAATGCACACTCTTAATGGCTGTGAAAATGCAGGGGTGGCTAATTCTTTGCGTTATATGGACCGAAATCATAGGAGATTTAGAAAATCATTACTTCCCCTGATGATTATGAAAGAGATATTGTCGCTTGGCCCTTTCATGAATTCGGTCTGTATATTGTCAGATATGCCTAATATGTACCAGGAAATGAAAAAAAAAATCACTCCGATGACAGATATGTGTCAAGTAGAAACAAACAGAAAAAAAAATGATTTGATGCTGAAGACGAGTTCGATGATTTCTTTTTTTTTTTTCGGTGATTGGAATGCTGAAATGTTGTATAAAGAACCTTGTGGTCAAAGTTATGATTGTGGGAATGCTATAGTCTTTAAGAACATCATTGTACAGTTTTTTTTTTAAATTTATTGTTAGCATGAAAGTTTCTTTTAATTAATGAACTACTAATGAAAAATATAAGAGCTGTACAGATAAAATTATTAAATGGAATTGAGGTCATTTTGGTCAGAATTAATGTTGCCAATTGTGACTTTGAAGGTGGAGCAAGCCATTTCATAGAGTTTGCAGAAATGTTGTCTTCATTTTCTGTTGTCCCACATCCACTGAACAACTGTATAAACAACAACAACAGCAACAACAACAACAACAACAACAACGACGACGACGACGACGACGACAACAACAACAACAACAATTTGCAATTTATTAAAGTCTGCATCCAAGTAGGCCTACGCCTTACATGAACAACGTTGTGTGACCAATGCAAAGCCCTCGTACTGAAGGCGTGTTTCCAACCATAATTCCACCAAAACTCAGTCAGATCTTCGCTCAGATACCTTTCATCCTCGAAGGCTAAATAGGCCTACGTTGTTCTCAACAATTGGATCATGGTGCGTTATTGGAGATCTTCATTAGTCTTAAGAGTGAAAGAAGGGAGGTTCTCTTTATACATCTAGATCTATTATCATAGATAAACACAAATAAGGAGGCTCTCTTTTGCTCTCTCCTATCATCTTCCAAATACAGTCTTCCTTTCTTTCTCTGTGTCTCTCTCTCTTTCTGTCTCTGTGTCTGTCTCTCTCTCTCTGTCTCTCTCTCTCTGTCTCTCTCTCTCTGTGTCTCTCTGTGTCTGTCTGTCTGTCCGTCTGTCTGTCTGTCTGTCTGTCTGTCTCTCTCTCTCTCTCTCTCTCTCTCTCTCTCTCTCTCTCTCTCTCTCACCCTCTTCTCTCTCTTTCTCAATTCCAGATATTTGCATATAAATCTAATGATGACATGCAAAAGACTGGATGTTTAGGTCTACCACGGTGCCTATCCTATCAAAATTATTTCTAATCTTCACAATTATAAACATTACAACTGCGCTGTAAAAAAAATGTGTAAATTTCCTACGCCAAAGATTGAGGAAGGAATTAGACACTCTAATAATTATTCTCAAGAAACACTAGTAGCCGATATGTGCACTAACGACTAAAGACATAAAAAAAAATAGCAACACTTGTGACCACAGAGAAACTCTTTCGACCACTACCATATTAACTCACTTAGACCAGATTCACGGTAAACCAAGACTGATCCAGGCTTGGGCAGAAATGAGATCATATGAACGCAGTTCATGATTGTTTATGTATTCTGTTCACATGAAGTTGCGCTGAGTTTAATAACTATTTCGGATGAAATGATCTGGACTTGAACTGTTATTTTGGGTGCTTGATCTGAACTTTAATTTTCAACCTAAATTTCAGTTAAGTTCACAGCTACCTGGAAATCAGAACCGAATGCCTATTTTTCGAAAAGTCAAGAGGAACTGATTTGATCTGAAAACTACTCAGTTTTTCCTAGAAGTGAGCTATCTTGATCTTAGAGATTTTTCCCTTATTAAATTGAACTTGTACTGAACTATCGTTTTAGATGAACTTGCCCAACCCTGGATGAATCACATACTTATTCAGCATACGAGCCGATGGACCATGGGGCTTTACTCAGCGGTGATCAGGGCTCATAGGGTTAAACAAGATTTCAGTGAGCCGAAGCTAGGACCAAGGCTACCACTCTATTATATATACAAACCCAAAGTTTGCATGGAAATTGTAAAATGACCCACCAAAAAAGTTAAGATTATTACCTATTGTAATATTTCCAGACATTTGAAATAAGGCTTATATAACACAGCCAACAATACTTAATCGCAACTTCCAGAAAAAAACATAATATGCAATTTGAAGTACAAGGATTTGCTATTATCCAATGACATTTTACTTGAAAACAGGATTTATTTTTTTTTTTTAGCCTTTAGTTATATACGATTAAACAGAATCAGCTCCACCATGTAATGTCAAGATCGAGCAAATCATTTGATACAAGGTGACATGAATACTTACATGTAGTTGAGAGATCTTATCAACTACTAATCACAGCACCCGCAAATTTGCGGCAGTATGTGTGAAGCAAACTATCAAACTACATCTACTTGCATTTACACCGTTCCTCTTTTAGTACAGTATTGACTGTATGCAAACGTGTCATTGCAAGTAAACATAACACTTACTCTGAGAAAAAAAGAAATTAATACCAAAATGCTAACGTTTGTACTTGGCACCAACCTCTCGTTAACATAAATATGGCCTGTAAAGTCATGCGAATGGACGCTAACTTATTCAATAGCATAGGTCATTGTGATTTGGGAAAATTCATTTTCCTAAAGATTTCCAGAGAGGTGGAGGATTGCAGCGGCTGATAAAAATCAATAAACGACTATCTTCAACGGAATTGTCACTCATACAGGAATTTTGGTCAAAATCAGTGGGGAAATAAGAACACACGATGTGTTAGGAATGAAATCGTATCAAAGTAATACTACAAGCTTCACAAGTTTAAACATGTAGGCATGTATAACACATTGATAAAACGCTCTGTATAACAGATAATGAAACATCAAAAGGATCAGATGCTGAACCCCATCTAACAATTTATCCGTGTTGACTTAAAACGTCGTTTTCCACAAAGTGAGGTCCAGACGGAGGGAAGGGGGTGAAGGAGCATAGAATGTACCCTTGTGTAACCAGGTGGCTGGGCCCAAGCCCGCTAGATCATTAAGATCTGAAAATGCTTGTTGTAGCTAGTACCAAAAGCAAAGGGGTTTTACGTCAACAGGACCATTTTCTTGGAATAAAGTGCCTAAAAATGTTCTTAAAGCAAAATAATCTAGGCAATTTTAAGAAACTTCTCAAAGTGCATTTGTTCAAACAATATTTTGTTTGACCGTGACAGCCTGCCAAACCAAATCTTTTCTTTATCATACAACTGTATTGTAGTTTATAATGTGAAGAGTATAAAGTAGGTATACCTAGGCGATTATATACTTTTTATTTATTTTTCTATATAAAGCGCTCAGAGCCTGTATGTACAAGGATGGGCGCTATATAAATGCTGTGTATATTACTAAACTCTTGTAACATTACGCCTTCATCAATGGAAAAGTACTTTTCTCAGCTGAGGTTGATTACGCCCTGTCATTGCCACACTGTGTAAGCTGTTGACTGACTGCTTTGGTACCAGGCGGGCAAGTCCGTCGTAGGCTTCTCTAGGCTGGACAGGACGTGACGGGATCATCTGAAGCCCTCATTAGTGGTACATATATCCGTCTTCCGAACCACAAGAGTAATGAGGAGACATGCTGTCGATCCACACGTAACAATTTTATCAGGTCCTCTCGTTTTTGAAGTGGTGCATGATTTTTGTTGTGGTAATCAAAACTGACTTAAAGGTGGTTGATCTACTATAATCTGCATTCGACCTAGACTAGTTTTGTGAAAAACGACTCAGTTCAAAGTCCTTGTTAGGCCCTGGGCCGGTAACATACTTTTTTTTACATGAAACGAGAAAATGTGAGGATGAAGGAGAGGAAAAGAGGAAATACAGAGAGAAAAAAAAAGAAAGAAAGAAAGAAAGAAGAAAGAAAGAAAGAAAGAAAGAAAGAAAGAAAGAAAGAAAGAAAGAAAGAAAGAAGGCTGTAACATCAGCAGGGACGGAGCGTTTTTTTCATCCTTTGCTTCTTAACACTCTTAAGAGGCTGAGCCATACCCTAGGTAGAAATAAGTCTGAGGTATTATTTTGTTGTCAAACACATGTATAAGGCACCGCAACGAAGGAAGATATCTAACTACAGAAACGCAGAAGAATCTACATCATCCGATTTGGACCAGAATAAATGTGGAATAAATAGGGTAAATGCCATAGGGTCCCGCGCATTGTTTGGATATATGACCTCTGTGTTCTTTTCCGTCACAGTGGGGCCCTGAGGCCTTGAGATCTTAGGGCCCTGTGGCATTTATTGCGCCAAATTTCCACTCCATGTCAATCCTGTCTTGTCTAAGGATAAAAAACCCGTTTCATCATGCCCTCAAGTCATCAGCAAGCTTGTTCCAGAAAGTCTGTCTATGTTGAGGGTTAGTCGGATAGGAGATGTAGGTGCTGGTTTTGATGTAAGACACCACATCAATGCTCATCATAGAGGCTGGAATCTCCTCCAGGAAGAGAAATACCAACACGTTTCGCCCAGTGCTGATGCTTTCCATGCGGGCCATCTGAGAAAGAAAATGGGGATAATCTTTTTGGATCACTATCAAATGACCACTTTTAACGTAAGACATTGATTCCACCCAACATCATAGCCTCGCTGAATGCGCATGTCACTCGGACATGTTAGACAACACGGCGAAAAAAGTTTGGTCAGGTAGTTTATACTTTCAACGTAAAATTTTACCTCACTCTAGCGCTAATCGCCTTCTACATTAACCCTTAGAGCGATCATCGCCACGATGATATCGTGTATTCCAGTCCCCGGCCTCTACTGATCATAGCATGGCATCGTGTTTTCATCCTTGTGTCCCCTGTTGATAAACTCGTGATGTCTATCACTGGTGACTACATGGCCCTAATACATCATCATAGTAAGGGTTAATTAATTAAATATACCGAACACATCTAAAGTTTTGGGAGTTTGCCATGATAGCCGTAGTGCGTTTTAATTAACGTAAAGATTTTGCATACTGTCACTGGTTTCGATGCTCCCTCACCTGCAGCTCGTATGTGCACCAATGACTAGCCAGCATGCTCCGTGTGACCAGGACCAAAGTCTTGCGACAGGTGCGCACTGCCATGTAGATGTTGTCAGTGATATGGCGCCCAACCTGGAAGGACTCGCCATGGATCATGAGCTTCAACCCTCGCTCAGCCTTCAGCTCTGGAGTTAACTCCTGTCAGCGAGAAATACATGTACATAAATTAGGTTACACATCACATTACTTTTGATTTTCACCTAAGTTGGACTTACTGTTAAGGGTGATGAATTTTTCAAGTCAATTTTTTTGCTACTCCCAGGGGCCGAAAAACCTTAACTGTGGCGTGTTCTAATGCGCTTGTTACATCTCAGGTCAGTTTAGGTGAAATTAAAGCTGCACTAAATGAAATCAAGGACTGGAATGAGAAAGGGCCTGCCGATGAGTTAACCTATGTTCTCTAGAAACAACAGCCTGTGGCTCCAGCTGGGTTTTCAAGGGGAAGGGTCAAATCAAGAGACAAAGCAAAAAAAAATTTACTCGACATAAGCTATTAAAACAATTACGTCCTTTCATTTTTTTTAGATTTCCAGTACTGATCTGTGAGAATGGCCAAAGAAAATTAAGTTTGAATGACAGCAGTCGACAATACATAATTTATGTAACGGGGTGGGAAGGCATGTAGTATTCATTCTCTTATATTTAAGGGGAAGGAATGTGAGCTCAGTCTAATAATTTTTCAGATGTTACATATTATTTTAGGGACGTGTGTCACCGGTGATTTTACCAAATTAATGTGAATGATCAATTTTTAGAGAAGATAGGCCGAAAAAAACTAGGCCTACACTGGAAAATTTCCTGTTCCTGCTGGGAATCGAACCGGGGTCTCTTAGCTTGCAAGTCTGAAAGTGTTACCACTACACTACAGGGAAGTTAACTTCACAGTAATTTAATCCTACTGCCTGAATCGGTCCCTACTTCCATATGCGAGCCTAGTGTTCACCCGTGACCCTAACACACTTCCTGACTGCTCACACATAGTAATATAATATAGCAAAACGATCTGCGCATATTATGTAACCATTAAGGCCTCCGAACTCTGAACCTCATTGCTCTGGTCCTAGAAACAACTATCACTATTACGTATGTAATCCAAGACAGAATATTCAAAACCAGGCCAGCCAAATTTGGAAGCTTTTCAGATGACATGAAAAATTTAGAGTAAGATTTTCCATATCAGTTTAGAAAGCCTAATGGACTGTCAGTTAATAAACACTGATGATAACTGCCTAGCGAGAGGTTATAACACCGTTTAGTAGGACAACTATGACTGACTATCATCATACCTCCTGTATTTGTGTGATTTCTCTTCTTAAAATCTACTAATTCCCCACGCTCAACAACTGGAATCTCTTGCCAGGTCCCGACTGAGCAACAGAGAGTGAAAAATCAAATCGACCGAAGCACTAATCCCTATAAGTGACACCCCTGACAAAAAACCAGTATGTCTCCATGAAAACCATATTGTTTTACTTCGGCGGGTTTATGGCAACCGTGCTTGTTGACTGCGTGTTGCTACGTGCTAATCACTGCGTCTTAAGATAAAAGTCTCCAGCCGATGATGATGTTGGACGATGTCGGTGAAATAAGTGTTAGTTCTTCTGCAGATTTAAAAAAAAATACTGTCCTGAGCTACTTACTCTTAGAACAAATTCCACATCTTCGTTGGCGTAGCTAATGAAGACATCGTATTCAAACTCCGCAGCGGCGTCTCCATTGGCCTGGTGATGCTTTGCAGAGATCTTCAGCTTAGCAGCATGGAACCAGTAGCGTAGCGTCCATCTGAAACGGGCAGTTATGACAGTAATTCGTTAGAGTGTATCTAGATATCTTCTAATCTAATTCTTTGGGGTTTACAACACATTGTCGCCGAACGGTTACGCCACTGGACTCAAGATCTAAAGGTCATGGGTTCGATTTCCCACCACGGTCGTTTTGTAAATGCCTTAGGAAAGCAGTTCATTCACATCCTCCTCAGTCCACCTGTCTAGATTATGGGTACTTGGCTATAGACAGTGGAAGATATTGTCAGAATGCTAGTAAGCAGCGCCTGTAAATGGCTGCGACACAGTATGCTTCCCACAGAATGGAGAAAACCTTAGAGTGGAATAATAATATTTTAAAAAAAAATATTACTGGGGTAATAATAATGTGAAGTCGCGTGAGTGGGCCTTCGCTCAGAGTCGAGCCTTATAAACTGCATTATTATTATTATTATTGTTATATTGAATCATGGCTGTGAGTCATGTACAAATGTTAAAATACTGTGCCCGTTGGCAAAACGACTGGATCTTATCCACTGCAGTCACATGTGAAAGATGCAGTCTCTTGTTGCCATCGAATGTTAGGACTTAGGCTACAGTCACATCTCTGATATCGCTGATGTTTTTAATCTCCCGAGAATGATTTACATGTTAAAGTTACGTTACAATACGTCTCGTCACGTCACATCATGTCGCGTCACTTTATTTTATGTTATGTTATGTTATGTTATGTTATGTTATGTTATGTTATGTTATGTTATGTTATGTTATGTTGTGACAAGAACAGTGCAGGAAAACAACAACAACAAAAGAAACAACAAAAAAATCTTGTAGTGCTGCAATAATTCTTTTCCGGGGCAAATAGCACTGAAAATATTAACCTGGGAAAAAGCATTATAAAACACTTCATTATTGAGAAAAGAAGGATCTCATCGGAAGAGCAACATGTTTTCAAAAGGGTTAAAATGTGAATAATCTGTGCCTTTTTCCCGCTTACACAAGTTTGAATGCTATTATGGGGATTGAAGATGGCGCTATGAAACAGCTGACCATGCCATGAGAAATTTGGTCTTTAATCCTAATAAAATACTTGCCTGAAGTCTCGCTTTTGTTCATCAAGTGAAATACCAGTGTATGGTTCTAGTGGGGATGTGGGTATGCGTGTTCTCGCGCATGAGCGTGTTTAGAATGATTGATGGGAGAATGTCTACGCTGTATTTAAATGTCTATGTGGATGTGTTTGTGTAAATATGCATGATAGGTCTGTCCGTGTGGATGCGTAGTATGTATATGTATGTGTGTGTGTGTGTGTGTGTGTGTGTGTGTGTGTGTGTGTGTGTTTGTGTGTGTGTGTATAAATATGTAGGCATCTGAAGTTGAGTCTCTAGATATGTTTTTTGTAATGCACGTTTTATGTACACATCTATGTAGGCCTGAGCAGGCAATACTGATAAACAGTTTTTATGTACCTGAATCTGTACGCCAGGAATCCGATGACCACGAAGATCAACAACAGCGTTGCTCCCAACACCCCAAGGAAAAGCCCAACATGTGTGGTGCACTCTCCCCTCAGTCTCTGGACTTCCTCTCCATAGCCATGCTTCATCTCCACACTGGGCTGATCCTGCCAGGGATACTTGCAGTAGTAGGTTGTATAGTTATCACCGAATACATTTGTCTTCACGATCCATTCCAGGAAATCCAGGTTATCGCAGTCACAGTAGATTGGGTTCTGTCGCATATCGACTTTGACCTCATGGGATTTCAGAAGGTCTCCAATGTGTTCTCTGGCTTCCTTGGGCAAGCTTGTGATGTCGTTCTTGTGAAGGTCCACCAGCCTTAAGTTACTCATATGTGAAATGGTAAAGTTGAAATGGCTGATCCTGTTTCCAGACAGGTCTAGGGTTTCAAGATTGATAAGGTTTAGAAATGCTGGTTTGTTCAATCGGTAGAGATTACTGAAGGATATATTGAGATTTCTTAAGTTATACAGTTTGTCAAAGACTTTTCCACCCAGATCAGCATTCAGACAGTCACCAAGACGATTCTGATAAAGGCTCAAGTTTTCCAACGAATTGAAATGGTCAAAGAATTCTTCACCAATAGTTTGAATGGAGCAGCTGGACAAGTCTAAGTGCCGAAGATTTCCTAGACCCCATATAGGACCCCTTAGGTTTTCAAACATATTGCCACTAAGATCAGCGTACTGCAGCTTGTTAGGCTGACAAAATGTAATATTGTTGGCGATGTAGGCAAGAGAGTTACTGTGCATAGTAAAATTCAATAAATTTGGAGGCAGTGGCAAAGCAAAGTCGTTTTTCTTGCTGGAACAAATGTCATCTCCACAGATGCATTTCTTTTTCATTATCCCTTCGCCATCGTCACTGGGTGTTACATTTTTGGTAGGAGTTGGACTAAGTGGGCAATGCAAATCGCTTGAAGGAAAAAAGAAAGGAAATTCATAAGGAATTTGGTATCCATCCAGATGCAGGTTTTCCAGTGCATTCAGTGATGCCAAGTCCTTCCAGTAAGCACCAAACGAAATTTTATTATTAGTTAAATTAAGTTTTTTCAACGTTGGCGGTAGCAGTTGTATAGCACCCTCTTCGATGTTTTCTATTTCATTGTCCATAGCCTCGATCACCTCTAGACCAGTGTTCTTGAAATACCTGAGTGTATGCTTGTATACTATGATACAAGGGGCAAAACGAGTTCCTATGAGTTGCAGTCTTAAGTAGCGAAAGTCTGAGTTATTTCTCAGTCCATACATGATGTCACCGAGAGACTGGATGCCAAGCTCGAAATTTTTTGACACATCCAGAGACTCCAATCTAAACAATGGTCTGAATACTGCTGTCTCTATCTGAGGGCCTACTAGATTACAATCAGAGATGTTGAGGTGGCGAAGTTGACTCAGATAATTGAATGTTTTGTTAGTGAGAGAGACCAAGTTGCAAAACCCTTCGTGAAATCCTGCTAGGGTCAGATTTCTTAAGTTCTTGAGCTCTTGGAAGTGCTGGCCGAATGATGTTTCCTGGAGTCCATCCATAAACAGTGATTTAAGTTTCCGTAATCCAGACAAGGCGAGGTCAGGATAGACTAACAGATAAGATTTTTTCTTGGTCGTATCGTTAGTATTACGGTTGATGATTAGAGTTTCCAGTGTGTCATTGAGAGGATGAAAGACTTTAGAAATATTAAGATAATAATCCAAGGTTATAGAGTTATTATACAGGCTCAGGATCAGCAAATTCTCGAGGCCTTCAAAAGCGTCATCCGGGAGATATGTTATGCTGTTTGAATCCAACCATAAATGAGTCATATTGACATACTTTACAAATGGTCCTGAAAGAAGAGCCGCATTGCTAATATGGTTGTTTGACAAAAGTAAGATTTTTAAATCACTCGGTAGATATGTTGGCACACTAGTGAGATTGCAGTTAGAGCAGTCGGCCAGAGCATGTTCAGGAATGTAACTGCAACACCTGATTGGCACTCTCGCAGACTCAGCCTTGATCCGAGACAGTAGATCCTGAAAATGATGTAATGTACCACTTGTCAGATTTTCTGGAGATTGGCTCTCATCACCTTGCATTGGATCTGAATCATCAATCTCAGCTGATCGGCGAATGATGAGGTTCTGATTGTTAGAAGTCATGGCTGAATTTCTGTTCTGAGCAATATGTGACGATGTTAGCCTATTGCTAATGTTTGTTTTGATCTCTGTTGTTAGCTCTGTTATGCCTGGATTATGTAGTTTTGAATCAAAACTCACTCTTATCTTCAAATTTTCAGAATGTTCATCGGCACCTCCACCGGCTTTTGTTCTGTGTTTCCCACTCGAGTCTTGGCCAAAAGCAGGTGTGTCTTTTATGCTGTCAGGTGTCTCACTGAAGATCAGCTCAGCATCTTCCTTTCCATTCTCCAAGTTCAGTTGGTCATACCTTTGGCCCGCACTTCCAGGTGCTTGCCTAGTCTGTTGCAAGCTTGCTCTTGGGGCGGTCAGTTGACTAGATGGATCGAAGTTCTGCTGAGCATAGATTTGAGCATGTTCTTGTCCCTGGCTATTTGCTTGACTAGAAGAATACATTGCTTTACCAAGCTGGTTAGTGTCGTCATCACCGACAGTGGCTGAGTCTTGTAGCTGGGGAACAGTTGCCGCTAATATCGTTACCACTAGCGCCAGCTGCAATATCAGCCTGCACCACAACCCCATCTTACTTCTCATGGTCTTGAAACGGCCGTTCTCCAAAAAACTGTTCGATATTGGAATAAGGAAAAGAAGACATTTTAAAATAATGCATGAAATGTGCGCATCGTGCTTCATTTTTGACACCATTACAGTTACTACAACAGGCAGAATTACTTTTCCAAACACCAACATTGTCACCACCATCATCTTAGTCGTACTGTGTCACTGAAGTCTTAAAGCTGCTCCATTCGATAATTATCGTAGGAAGTCAAACCCCGCCCACAAATGGCCGTGGACACTGCCTGGTCTCAGATGAATTGTCTTTCATATTTCAAATACTAGATGTTTTTATATTTATATCAGTTTTCTTTTACTCCAACGTTCGGAGGGACAGTAAACTAGCGATCTGCAAAGTTTTGAAATATTACTTGCAAAATTCGGAAAATAGCACTCGTGTTAAACGTGCGATTGAATTCAAATTAGTGAAATGTTTAGGTTAAATCAAAGCAGCACTGGTTCTGATCCGTGATTTGAAAAGAAAGGAGCTGCCAGTGAACTAACCTCACTGTTTTCTTGAAATAGCCTGAGACCTCAACTGGCTTTCCTTGGGGGGTGGGCCAGATGAAGAGACATATTTTAAAAAAAAGCAAAAAAAAACCTTACTTGTAATGGGTTTTGAAAGTAATGCATGTTTAAAGATTAGAACTTATCTCCATTACTGGTGAGTGGGAACAGCCAACGAAGATGAGGACGGCAGTCGACAGTACGTAGTCAAATATAGCAAAAAGATTTGCGCGTGTGTAACCGGATTGACAGTCACAAGAAGTTTATTTTGTTAGTCCTCTAGTAATTCCAGGCCCCTGAGACTGTTTACCCTCTAAGTCCCAAGAGTAGAAAAGTTAATATAGTGACAAAGCTTGTTCCTTTTGTGTTTTAAGTAAGTAGTTTACATCTTTCCAGCTTAACTTTTATAATGTCTATATAGACTATTGTTATGCCATTGTACGCTGGTTCTTTGAGGACTCATTTCCACATGTTGTTTTGTTACGAAAACACCAAGCTCATGTGCCACATATGGCACCATGGGTCCTCGAGGGTTAATAAGAAAGTGTCATGGATTTTGAGACCACTGTTGGGTGGAACTGAGATCATATGAATGGAGTTTGTGAAATGAAGTTCAGGTCTTGTCAATTTTATCTGAGCTTAATAGCTAACTTGGATGAACTTAAAATTTCTATGTGCTTAAATTTCCGTTCAGTTTACATCTACCTCGAAAATCAGAACCCAGTGCCAATTTTAGAAAAAAAAAACAACAACAAAGAGAGCTGATCTGATCTGGAAACTACTCAGTTTTCATATAACTGAGCTTAACTTGAGGTGATGGCTGGCTTTTTTTGTTTTTGTTTTTTTGTTTTTGTTTACCAGTAATGAACTAAACTTGTTCTGAACTGATTTTTCTGGTCAGCTTGTCCAAACCTGTGTGAGGTTAATACCACAGTTCTTTCCTCCACTTTTAATCACCGTTATCCTTTAAAAATCACTGATCTCAAATCATGTGACTGTTGTTATCAATTTGCAAAAAAAAAAAAAAAATAAATCTGGTCTGCATTTTCTTCCACTATCTTGTCATTATCTTTAACACCACAGTCCCAGGCTTTACCCTCCTACTTTAACAAAGCAAGCAAGCAAGCAACACAAACTGTTATCATTTCTGAAAAAGGTTCAGGCTATCTGAATCCCCTTCATCCCCACTCGGTCATATACTCTTCAAATGTTAGATTTTCCATTTCATATCCTCTTTCTCGTAAGCCCTTCTAAACCAGTCCCATCTAGTTTACCAGTTTGGTATCTGTGCAATAATCCAGGGTTTGTGACTCCTCCCCCCCCCCCCCTCCAAAAATCCATGACTTTTTCATGATAATTTCACTTGGTCTGACATATTTTCCAGACAAAATGCTCACTGGAACTATAATATCACCCTTTGTTGCCGGAAATTATCCGAATATCACTCTGATGCCTATGAGAGTAACTCCAAGCAAAACTACGAACTTCAAAATCAGTATCTTGAATGTTGAATGATATTTTTTCCACGAAAGCTTGCCATTTTTTGCTGATCCCAGATATCATCTTAACCTTTAAAATGTCCAGTAGTAATTTTCCATTGCTCCAGATTTTCCAGGTCTATGGCACCCTTGAAAACTGTTGATGTGCTCTGTCAGTGTGATTCCTCAGTCTTCAAATGCTCTCGAAATAGAACGAACTCATATGATAAAATATTGTTCTATAATTATTTGGAGTTAATGAGGTAGATAGATCTATAGGAAACCGTCATACGCGGAGTGCGAGGCAAAAGAAGATCTTCAGGGGAAGATAACCCTATCTAACAAGTATTTAGGCCCTTTGACTTCCTGGGGGGAGGGGGGGGGNCTGGGTGGGCCACTCTTGGGGCATGATTCCCATGTTCCCATGACTGTTGATTTTTTTTTTTCGCCTCGGGAAGGATGTGAACCCGCAACTTTCAGTTTCTTAATTTGAGTTCCTGAGTAAAATTTGATAGAGAAAATAAGGGTTTCTGGACTAAAACATTGCCACGAGTAGACCGGTGTTCCGAGTAGGTAGATGAGATTCGAAGTCGTGAGAGGCCTCCATATATGTATTTGTAGAATACAATACTGCCAACGATTGTAGGCCTCTAAATGGGCCAGTCTCAGCTTATTGTTACTTAAAGTATAGGCCAAAGTTTTGTCATGTCAAGCTCTAAAAAAATCAACTGCTCATGGCACATACAAAAGGCAGTCCCTAAAGATAGTCTGTGACAGCATGTTGATTAAGACTCTAAAGAAAAGGAAATAAGGAAATATTACGATTTTTCTTCCAAAATAGCTCATAGACAAAGCTTTTAAAAAGCCCAAAAGACACATTAGAATACCCCTGAAATGTCCCCAGAACAAAGGAAGCCTTGCAAATGCAAACATAGACAGCTTGTCATATAATATATTGACTATATAGTAGATAGAGCTGGTGGCTTAGCGGAATGTACAGTGCAATGTTCTCTAAGAACCGCAGCATATATCCCCTGTGAAATTTAGCCGGTGCAATCATACTATATTTCTTCAGGTTTGAAAAAAAAAAAAGATGAAAATACGACTTTATTTACGCCGTACGGAAATTGTTTTGCAATGTTATACAATATCATACATACTACCCATAACACAAACACACACAACAACAACACACATCATACATGTAAATACATAACATTACAAACGAAATACACAATGAAGTCAATGCCGGTCGCCAGCGCAGCGGTGCAGGGTCCTGGTCCCCCCTAGCTCTAAACCCAGGTACTCATTTACACCTGAGTTGAATGAGGACATGGAAGTGGAGTGTCTTTCCCAAGGACACTACGATGTAAACCACCCAGCTCGCGAGTAAAACACATAAACGTTAGACTTGAAAGGCGTCAGTTTCTGAGTACGACTCACAAACCGCAGGGCCACGTAGTCTTCCTTTCGTTTTAAATCGCATAGATTCGATTATTACAACCTGCGGTTCATGAACTGTTCGAGTTTTCTCTTAATAATATGGGATATTAGGCAGCATGGCCATCTGGTTTGTGAGTCGTACTCAGAAAATAAGGATTCTCAAGTCTAAGGCTTGTGTGTTTGACTCACGGGTCACGCTGTAGTGTCTTTGGGAAAGAAACTTCACTCCCATTTACACGAATGATGTGTATTGTTCTATGTGTTTGTATTATGAATGGGATGTATAACATAGTATAAGATTGTAAATCAGTTTCTAATATAAATTCACATATTATGTACTTAATTCCGTAAGTCCCGCAGTGAAGTTTTCAACTCGGATATCCGGGAGGTCATAGGTTTTGATTGGCTGACGAAAATAGACGTCAGCCACCGAAAACAGGGGACGAGAGTAAGGAGAGGTAAGAGGTCAAGGAGATGGGGGAAAGAAAATAATACAACTTCGAAGACATAAGCGGGTCGATGACTCAGATAAAATTGTCCTTAGCGACATACAAGTCCTGTAACCTGTGCCTAAATAAATACATATAGAACATGCTGTGCTCTTTTTTTCCAAATAGGGCTATTTTTCTAGAGAATGGTAAACAAAGCCGAGCAATGATCTATCAAACGAACGAACCCCTTCAAAGAAAGGGGTGCCATGCCCGTGTTCTTATATAAGGAAAAAAAAAACATACACAGAATAACAGATCCAGTACCGATTAAAAAGAAGAATATCATGCTCTGTATTTCTGTTTACATATAATAGTAACAAATAAAAGTTAGTCTATATCAGAAATGATTTAAATAAAAATACAATTTTGGAAGGACATTTTCTGATCCTAGGCCTTAGATTCAACTTCGTCCGGATTAAACTTAACTCCTGACCTGCCCTGATTCACCTCGATACTGTGTAAGGCCTGGTGCATAATACACTGTATGTACGAGTGTTGCTGTGTATGCACTAGTCCAGCGCTACATGCAAACATTACACCACATTGGCAGGGCATAATGCCATTCTCCGGGCGCAAACTAGATAACACGTTTTGCCAAATCCGGCTCTCTATTTAGAGTAGCATTTCTTTTCAAATGAGCAAGTCGACAGTAAAGGTTGCAGGAGGCTTATTGATGTAAAAAAAAAAAAAAATCGGATTTCAGAGTCGATAATAGCAGGGTATAAAATCTGTACAGATTGTGTAGGAATACTCATATAGCACGAAACCACACCGCAAATGCAGTGAAATTGAGTCCTGAATTTGTAATAAAATAATTATCGCAGATAGTGTCTCCAAATGGCTCCAGCGGATTTCATTTATGTAGGTCTGCAGTCTGCAAAAGAAGGCCAACGCTTTTATGATAGGGTCGTCTTCCACAAGCTAAGCCAAGTAAAACATTTGGCATTACTCTGTTCAGAATTTTAGGCCGATTCTGTCGAGTGTACCGGTATTGAAATTCATGCATGAACTAGAAAACTTGTGAAAATTTGCGGACATAACGATATAGAAGATAGAAAACTTGCGGAGGTAACAATATACAGGCCGGAAAACTCACGAGCGTAACAACGCTGTCCACCATGATCTTGACCTGTAAACAGTGCTATACAACACAAACTGGGCAGAAAAAAAAAGAATGCATGAACTCACCCACTACCCAATGATCACACCAGTAGTCTTCAGAATGGCATAGTTGCACACAGGACGCTGCCGTATAAGTAGAACCGGATTATTAACTCCTAGTGGGCTGTCTAAAACTTACATAATCGGAGGAAAACCCATGATACCGCTGCAACTTGCTTTCTGCCACTTGCACTGAACTACAGAAAACGGGACCTAAAAATTCTCTCACCATTTAAGGCATTGTCCAGTAAAGAAAAAAGCAGAACTGAAAATAGGACGTCGCCACAGGTAAGCTTTCAGTTTCATTATTTTCTTGGAAAACCAGCCATAGCGTTGGGCTAACCAAGAGAGATATTATTAATATCTCTGGGGCCTCTAACACGGGAGGCATTTGCCTGGAGTAAAGTCTTACGATATTTATAGCTTTTATGGAAGGCTGAAGTCCTCCATAGCTACAGTGGTTGATCTGGTGTGTATGTGTGTACGTAGAGCAAAGGTGAGGGTGGAGGGTGCCTAGGACAGCAGCCTCCCATCATGCTGTGGTAGGCGGGTACTAGCAATTTATAACTAAAGCTATGGGTTGTTAGACAGGTTTTACCTCCCGCTTCCTCTCAGTAGCGAATCTCTATAGACTCATCTCTGCACGTATATCTGATACGATATTTGCACCATTTCGTTGAGAGAAAAGCCCAGGGTCACCTCCTTCTCATATCGCTGCCTATCCTCCTTGCCTATCATTTTCTCTCCTATTCTGTCAATCAATATATCAAGTATGTGATATACTTCTAGCCATGTGACAGGAAAATCCCCAGCAAGACCAAGAACGGTATTACTAGTACTTTGAAGAGGTGGAAACATAAGAGCTACTACAGTGCAAGATACCATGACTTTATAATTTTGAACGTTCAAAAGAGGATTTCACAGTGGGCTTAATCTAAGCACAGCAGTGACGTAGAAACTGAATAATCTACCTGATGAGGGAGGTGCATCTGGGATTACAGAGGTTGTAGGGTGGGATACTTATACAATATCTATATGCAGACTTTATGTTATGGTAAGAGATCCCATCGTTAATGCGCATAGCTCTCAACTGTCTTTTGCTCTGTAATAATCTCACTATTACTACCGTATACATGTATACTGCAAAAAGCCAATTTTCCTTCTTATAAATAATAGACTTATTTTTCAAGTATCTTATCTCATCTTAACCAACAGGGTGAGGTTATTTTAAGTCCGTTCCAGGAAAAAAAAAGAAATTAATGCTCTTTGAAAAATACGTTTTTTTGTATCGCACTGATTTTTTGTGAACTTTTGCTTGCTTTAATAAAGCATAAAGCAGTCATTAAGTGTGATGAGAGAAGATTAGACTGAGAGGGAAACATGAATACAGATGGATGAGCAAGGATGTAACTGCGAAACACAAACACACACACACACACACACACACACACACACACACACACACACACACACACACACATATGCACACACACACTACGTACACACACTACATACACACACACACACACACACACACATATGCGCACACACACACACACACTACATACACACATAAACACACACACATATGCGCACACACACTACATACACATACTACATATACACACAAACACACACACAGACACACACACATATGCACACACACACTACGTACACACACTACATATACACATAAACACACACACACACATATGCACACACACACACACACACACTACATACACACATAAACACACACACACACACACACACACACACACTACATACACGCCTTAACACACACACAAACACACACACCACATATGCACACACACACACACACACACACACACACACACACACACACAGAGTAAGGGAGAGAGATAAATAAACAAAAGGATAAGTAAAAGCTCACAAGGGGGACAGAGAGTTAAGAATGACAGAGAGCAAAGGAAGACACATGACAGGCAGGGTGAAAAAAAAGAGGAGAAAGGAAAATGGGACAAGGAGACATAAAAAAACGAAGGAAAAAAATCAAAACACAGTGAATGTGTTGAAATGTTTACACAATAACTGTGGTACATCTACATTGTTGAAAAGTTATTGACGTGGAAGAATAGTCTCAGCCTCCCCCTCTCTTTCACTAACGAGGATGCAGAGACATCACAATGAAACTAAAATAACACTGACTTCAAGAACTTCTAGATCTAAGAAGATGACTAGAATTTAACAGTGTTTAGCTTATTTCAAAATAATGGGACACCCAAGAATGATGTATCAATGCAAAATTTAGAATATGTACCTGGAACTAACGCAAAATCGAGAGAGTGAATCCTGGCTCTCATTTTCAGTCTTGCTTCTAGAATATAAATATAGAGTCTNTAAGAATGACAGAGGGCATAGGAAGACACATGACAGGGTGAAAAAAAAAGAGGAGACGGGAAAATGAGACAAGGAGACATAAAAAAAACGAAGGAAGAAAATCAAAAGACAGTGAATGTGTTGAAATGTTTATACAGTAACTGTGGTACATCGACATTGTTGAAAAGTTATTGACGTGAAAGAATAGTCTCAGCCTCCCCCTCTCTTTCACTAACGAGGATGAAAAGACCTCACAATGAAACTAAAATAACCCTGACTTCAACTTCAAGAACTTTTAGATCTAAGAAGATGACTAGAATTTAACAGTGTTTAGCTTATTTCAAAATAATGGGACACCCAAGAATGATGTATCAATGCAAATTTAGAATATGTACCAGGAACTAATGCAAAATAGAGAGAGTGAATCCTGGCTCTCATTTTCAGTCTTGCTTCTAGAATATAAATATAGGGTCTTCTAGAGGTTGTCTAGCTACCTTTACAACTACAGACCTCTGCGTGATCAGTCTAGTGCCAGCTCGACTGACCAACTAGTGTTAAGCTCAGGACCGAGAGAATCAACACATTTTTGTTTACACTTACCTAATCTCTTGCATATATCTTTATGACAATTTCCACCTAAGTCATTGCACAGTAATTTATCTGTATGATCCAGATGCCAAAACCAATCTCAAATAAACGAGAAATGACAATCAAGTTTGCCTACGAAATTCTTTGCATGTCTCTATGATCCTAATTTGGAGTTAATCCTTCTCATCAGTGAACACCGACAATACAAAGTATAGTAATAAATATTACACTGACTGAAAAGGTTAACTCACGACTCTAACTCTGTAATAAGCGACAGACAGACAGACAGACAGACAGACAGACAGACAGACAGACAGACAGACAGACAGACTACCTTGAGCCAGATCCACACAAGTCTTGTTCCACCGATCGCCTGTTAGACTCTAACCAGATTATGGCGACTGCCAACTATAAACATCGACAAATCCCTAGATAGATCTCTCCCCGTGACCTCAAGCCTGGCGATTAGGACACATGAAAACATTATATAGGTATATTATTACCATTCGGAATTTCCTTTCTCCCCCCCCCCCCCCCNTCCTTTCTCGGCACACAAGTGTACTTGTCACAACACAGTGTCACACATGCACATACCAGACACAAACAAAATCTCTTCACAGAGCTCAGATCAAAATGCGCTATCTCCACTTTACTGTGGGGTGTTTTTAATCTCTTAAAAAAATATCCCATTCATCTCGACAGATAGCAAATCAACATATGGGATCTTTCATTGTCGGCTTAAAGCTCACAGGCTCGCGTTTCAGGGACTTGAGTATAATATCAACAATCTACAAAATGCGATGTAATGCCTCTATAATAATAATAATTATAATAATGATAACAATAATATATAGCATTTATATAGCGCTCATCTCTGTACATACCGGCGCTGAGCGCTTTATATCGAGAAGTAAATAAGATTATATAATATTCAGCTCACACACCCAAGCATACTACACTCTGTACATATGTACTGCAATACAGATGTAAAAAAAAAAAAATGGTTCCGGAGACTGACACGGTCACTCAAAATATTGTTTGAACAAATGTGTTTTGAGAAGTTTCTTAAAAGTACTTAGAATATTTTCTTTACGAATATTTTTTTAGGCAGTTTATTCAAAACAAATGGTCCTGAGGACGTAAAAGCTCTTTCACCAAATAATATTGATATATCTATTATTACACGGAGCAGCGTGACCGAATGGTTACTGTGTTGGATCAAGATCAACGGGTCGTGAGTTCGATTCCCGGAAGTGGTCATGTTATAAGTGCTTTGAGAAATCATTTCATTCACAGTTTCCTCAGTCTGTCTAGTTTGTGAAAAGAATACCTCGCTATAAGCAGTGGAAGATAATGTCAGAATGGTAGGACTCAGCGCCTGCATATATTATATGGCAGCGGCTCCCCATTGAGAGAGTTGTAGAGTCATTCATGCACTGATTCATTTATTGTGCATAGTAGCTCAAAATTTTGCTCCATTCATTCATTAATTTGTCCATCCACCCACTTTCCCGTAATATTTATACTGTATTAATTTTTTTTTAACAGTAAATATGGTACAAAATTAAAGGCGCAAAAGGACAAGAATGCCCGGTGTTCACAAAAAGACTGAGCAAAAAAAAAAAAGGGTCAAGTTGTGTGAGTGGACCTAAGCCTAGATACGAGAATTATAAACCGCTTGATATTAAATACCAAGAGCAGGTTAACAACTGTTTTTTGGTCGGTGAACACGTTATCGTGCTCTGGATATGTCTCGTTTTGCACTCAAACCCGTCTCCTGGGTAATTCTGTAGTCACACATCGACAATTCTCTTCCGGGTTTTGTGGGACTCGCTCTATCAGGCCTCCTCATTATTAGACATACGATTTGTAAACCGAGCTGATATGTAAAAGACTAAGGACCTCACCTGCCGATCTTCGGGTCAGATTAGAACTATAGCAAGCGGAGAGTGAAAATCGTTTCCCATGACGAGCTGTCTAGCTACTTTATGTACAGAGGTATTTTTGTAGAACAGCCTGGGTTTCCCGTGCAGAGCATTTTTGGCTGGGCGGATATAGGGAATGATTTTCATGTGTGACAAAGTAAAGCCCAGCGACATTTTTTTTGTTGTTTGGAAAAGGGAGGTGGGGTGGATTATATACAGACTAGTTCAGGTGGAGGTTGAATCTTTCTTCAGACCTTGAGTCAGCGTTATAATCCACTGAGCTAGTAGAAAGCAAGTTGCTAGAAAGAGTGAAGTTTAATTCGGAAACTTAAAATTTAAAAAAAAAACAACCCACTGTCCGACAGGGGCTATAACTCGGGAAAAAAGAAAGTTTGACTCGGTTAAAGATTATAAGCCTGTAATGAGATTGGGGCCTTTTCTCGTCTATGGGCTTTGTTAGTATTTTGAGCTGTTCTCTGGACCCAAAGTTTTAGCTTTGACCCAGACCCATATCACTGTGTGGCCCCAATTTCAAGACTGACTCAACCCCAGTAAGCACACTGAAATTTTGAGCTTGGCTGCTATTTGTAAAAACACACCCTACCGTTTTCACTGATCAAGGCCGAACCCCACCCCTACCTCCTGAGCATACCCTTGGTCTGACAGTTCCAGCCGAAGGCTAAATAGTGCCTGGCAAAATTACTTAAAATAGACTTTCACATGGAGCCCTTATAACTGGAAGCAGGACATGCCGAAAGAAGGAAAAGAGGAGGTCAAATATAATTCATAAGCCGTAGGACCCAATAGTCTAGTCAAAATAGAATTACAAACCTTAAAAATACAGTGCAGCCAGAATACCCCGTAAGGTATTATTATTCTAACTGCCCAACTAATAACCTCACACCGATATGTTCAGTATTATGCTTTAGAATGAGACATGTAACCATGCTTTTAATATAATTTTAGATTGTTCTGTGTGGAGGATAATTTTTAGAATGTTCTTGGCTAGAAATGAAACACAAATAGATCGTTTTTTGTAAATAAAACATTTTTTTGCACTCCTGTATAATTTGGTTTTCGGTACCTGTGCGATTTGATCAAACGGCCACCTGTCAATATATTTAGACAGACCATGGGATTGAAGAAAAGGCAAAGGGAAGACGAGACGAGGAGGGGAAGGCAGGAGTGTATAGGATACAAATACTACAGGAAATCACTTGGGAGCTTGCGCATGTTTACGACGGGATCTCTATGTTGGTTTAAGACTGGAAACATGACCGATACTGTGCCATTTAACAACATGATGAAGTTATCATCGAACAACACTACTGGAGACAATTCATTCAAAGTGCTAGACTATGGCTTTCAGTTCTCTTTATAGTCTGATTATTTCCCTTGGCCTGGGAACGATGGGTGAAGAAGAAGAAGAAGAAGTAGAAGAAGAAGAAGAAGAAGAAGAAGAGGAAGAAGAAAGACGAAGAAGAAAAAGAATAAGAAGCAACAATTACAACAAGATCAACAACAACCACAACAAGGAAACAACAGCAAATAACTAAACTAAACTTAATAGCAGTGACACTCTCAACATCCAGTGCAACGGACAAGTTTGTTGACAGTTTTGTAATGTTATCCCAAACTGTTATGACAATCGTACTTTTAAGAAATGCAGTCATCAATTATCCCCTGCTTCCCCCTCCCCNGAAAACATGTACACACGCACACATCCGTTCCATTACGTTCTGTGCAATCAACAATTAAGGCATACACCACAATAAAACCCTGAGAACAAGACCGTCTTCCCAGCCGAGTATAATAGACTGTCTTATCCAATGACGGCAGAAACAAGAAGAGTTCACTGACTTGAGCCATTGACCACTACAATTACAGTCCACTCCGCTTAAACGAAATTCCTCGGGAATATGGAAAAATTGTACTTAAAAAGAGTTGTGGTCATCCAGTGATTATCGTATAAAAATATACCATTTTATTATTTACTGTGAAGTACGTACATTGTGATTGAACAGAAGTTCCAGTTATCCATACTACCATTAAGCAGAGTCAACTGCGGGTGGCTAGCTTAACCAGGAATCGTATTATCAGAATTTCAGTGCAATTAAATAAAGATCAAGACACATTATAGTCAGCAAAACTCTTACGATAGAACATGAAAAAGCAGACGATAAAATAACTGAATATCAGACACATTACAGACACCGTAATCTTACGATAGACAATGGAAAAGCAAACGCCAAAATATGTTAGTATCAGATACATTATAGTCACCATAAATCTTACGACACACAAAGAAAAGGCAAATGCAAAAATAAGCGAGTATCAGACACATTATAGTCATTATTAATCTTTCCATAGCTAATAATAAAGAAAAAATGATAAAATAAAAGTCAGTATCTGACAATTAGAGTCACCCTAAATCTTTCGATAGATAATGAAAAAGCAAATGATGAAACAAGTGAATATCAGACACATTAGACACAATAAATTTTTCGATAGTTCATGAAAAGCAAGCAGCAAAATAAGTGAGAATCAGAAATAAAACAGTCACCATAAATCTTACAATAGATAATATAAAAGCCAACGACTTTAAGAGAGTATCAGTGAGATAGTTCGATCTTCTGAGAAACGTTGTTGCCACTAGAATAAGAGTATTGCTGTCATCAAGACCTGTGATACAGGTCCGCTCACAGTCGACAATGCAGAGATCAGTGAAAGTTTCTACGTAAAATTTGACCTGGTCAAGTCGGTCCGACACACATTCTAAAAAGTATGTTGATCTAATTCTACGTAAAATTTGACCTGGTCAAGTCGGTCCGACACACATTCTAAAAAGTATGTTGATCTACTTACTTGCTTGCTTACTTACTTACTTACTTATTCATGGGAATTTTGATTTTTATTCACATATGCTTCATATAATGATTTAGTTCATCTTATTTTATTTATTCTATCAAATACCCAGTCTATTTTTTCATCTGTATATTTTATTATTGGGTATGTTTTAAAGTTGATTGATATTTAATTTCATACTCTTGAATCAGTTTAGCAAGTTGCAAGTTTTATGGAACACATTAATTGGTATCAATCTGAGCCCCCCAAAAATTTAGAAAGACCAAAAAAAAAAATTGCTGTCAACAGTGCAACATTGCACCAGTTCTAACGTCAAGTTTGAAGCATGATAGATTTGCACACACTTTAAACAAAAAAAAATATGTGGATAACAGAAGCAAATGTGGTTCGATGATGGATGCTCAAAGTTCCATGGACAGCTAAAGGAAACCAGAAGTAATATTCAAATCTTCAATAAAACAAATGAAAAATAAAATTCATTGTGAAATAAGACAAACACGAATATAACGTGTCGCATGATGAGAAATAAAGAGACACACGGAATAAACTAGAAAAAGTCGTTGGGAAAAGGTGTAAAGGTCGTCAAGCCCAGAAAAGGCTGGAGTCTCGCTCTCTCTCTCTCTTTCTCTCTCTCTCACACACACACACACACATGAACGCACGCACGCACGCACATACGCACGCACACACAGACAGACACACACACACACACACACACACACACACACACACACACACACACAATGGAAACATATCAAGATTTTTATGGTAATGATCGCTAAGGTTCGCAGGCATCATCTTGCGGGATGATAACAGTTGACAGTTATGACAGTTTCAGCATCCTGGTCAGATACACAGCTGCGGGCAAGATAAAACCAATGAAGAGTATACATCAGCCCAGAAATGAGACTTCAGGCATAGTCTAAATATTCTTCAGTGATGTAACAGAACACAATGTAAACATTTGTTATATTGTGTATGGTTGAGTGGGATGAGAAGAAACGTGGTGTGACGTAAGGTCTAAGTAACATAGTAGTCCTGAGGAATAAAACTATAATGTTTATACAATCATAATCCTAGGTTGGAAAGAGTTTGATTGTTTCTTGAATTATTAACAGATTTTTTTGAGAAAATCAACAATTTCGAAATATTTTAGATCTAATTCTGATGTAAACTTTGACCAAAAGTTATTCAAACTTGTCGTAAGCCAGACAAAGTCAGTGGAAATAAAGTTTTAACGTGGAACCATTTGCACCAAATGAATATTCAGTATTTCCTAACATCTAATTCTGATAAAATGTAATCATACATAGAATCTCTCTACTTGAAATTGATCTAATTTAGATTAAATGTAACCGTCCATTATTCAAAATTGTCATCAGCCAGACAAAGTCCATAGAACTTAAAGAACCATTTGCATTGGATGAATATTTAGGATGCTGGCCTGCAGAGCAAGTTCATAATATAATTGGCATTATCATTTATTACGTGTCTGTCCAGCACTCGTTTTCATTCCAAATTCCACCAGTTGCTGCCACGTTGGGGCATCAACTGGTCTAATTTCATTATCACTGGAAAGCATTGTAGCTAAGCGGTACTAACCACACTAAGGGACCATAATAATTTCCAAGGGCGTAACTCTTTCATTAGAATCCCTGATAGGCACTGCAACGAAAGACTTTATCTAACTATAGAAACACAGAAGAATCTACATCATACGATCTGGACGAGAGTAAATATAGGATAAATTGGGTAAATGCCATAGGGCCCCGCGCACTGTTTGGATATATGACCTCTGTGATCTTTTCCGCCACAGAGGGGCTCTGAGGCCCTGAGATCCTGGGGCCCTGTGGCATTTATTGCGTCAAAAAAAAAAAACCCGTTTCATCTCGCTCTCAAGTCATCAGCGAGCTTGTTCCAGAAGGCCTGTCTGTGTTGAGGGTTAGTCGGATAGGAGATGTAGGTGCTGGTTTTGATGTAAGACACCACATCAATGCTCATCATAGAGGTGGGAATCTCTTCCAGGAAGAGAAACACCAACACGTTTCGCCCAGTGCTGATGCTTTCCATGCGAGCCATCTGAGGAAAAAAGTGGGGACAATCCACTGGGATCACCATCAACTGATCACTTTTAACGTAAGACATTAATCCCCC
>JAWQUT010000491.1:289124-309894 GCA_033807755.1 Ellobium chinense
CCCCCAACATCATAGCTTCTTTAAATACACATGTCAATCGGACGTGTCAGCAACACGGCGAAAAAAGTTAGGTCAGGTAGTTTATACTTTCAACGTAAGATTTTACCTCACTCTAGCGCTAATCGCCTACTACGTTAACCCTGACAGCGATCATCGCACGATACTGCGTATTCCAGTCCCCGGCCCCTATTGATCATAGCATGGCATCGTGTTTTCATCCTTATGTCCCCTGTTGATAAACTCGCTATGTCTATCACTGGTGACCACATTGACCCTGATACATCATCATAGTAATGGTTAATTAATTAAATACAGTGAACACTTCCAATGTTTCGGGAGTTTCCCATGTTAGCGGTAGTGCGTTTTAATTAACGTAAAGATTTTGCATACTGTCACTGGTTTCGATGCTCCCTCACCTGCAGCTCGTATGTGCACCAATGGCTAGCCAGCATGCTCCGTGTGACCAGGACCAAAGTCTTGCGACAGGCGCGCACTGCCATGTAGATGTTGTCAGTGATATGGCGCCCAACCTGGAAGGACTCGCCATGGATCATGAGCTTCAACCCCCGCTCAGCCTTCAGCTCTGGAGTTAACTCCTGCGAGCGAGAAATACATGTACATAAATTAGGTTACACATCACATTACTTTTGATTTTCGCATAAATTGGACTTATTGTTAAGGGTGATGAATTTTTCAAGTCATTTTTTTTTTTTTTTGCTCTCCCAGGAATCTAATGACTTTAGGTGTGGCATGTTCTAATGCATTTGTCACAACTCAGGCCAGTTTAGGTGAAATTAAAGCTGCACTGTATGGAGCCAGGGGCTGGAAAGAATCAGAGCCTATGTTCTCTGGAAATAACATGTGGCTCTAGCTGGGTTTTCATGGGGATGAGTCAAACCAAGAGACAAAGCAAAAAAAAAAAATTACATAACATGGGCGATTAAAACTACTTCCTTTTTTAAAATTTTTAGATCTGCAGTACTGGTCAGTCGGAATGGCCAACGAAAATTAAGGTTTGAATGACAGCAGTCGACAATACATAATAATATAGTAATAATAGCAAAACGATTTGCGCATGTGTAACCATTAGGCCCTCCGAACACTGAACCTCATTGCTCTGGTCTTAGGAACTATGGTCACTGCTATGTATGTAATCCAAGACAGAATATTTAAAACCNAATACATGTACATAAATTAGGTTACACATCACATTACTTTTGATTTTCGCATAAGTTGGACTTACTGTTAAGGGTGATGAATTTTTCAAGTCATTTTTTTTTCGCTCTCCCAGGGATCTAATGACCTTAGCTGTGGCATGTTCTAATGCATTTGTCACATCTCAGGCCAGTTTAGGTGAAATTAAAGCTGCACTATATGGAACCAGGGACTGGAAAGAATTAGGGCCTATGTTCCAGCTGGGTTTTCATGGGGATGAGTCAAACCAAGAGACAAAGCAAAAAAAAAAAAAAATTATATAATATGGGCGATTAAAACTACTTCCTTTTTTTAATTTTTAGATCTGCAGTACTGGTCAGTCGGAATGGCCAACGAAAATTAAGGTTTGAATGACAGCAATACATAATAATATAATAATAATAGCAAAACGATTTGCGCATGTGTAACCATTAGACCCTCCGAACCCTGAACCTCATTGCTCTGGTCTTAGGAACTATGATCACTGCTATGTATGTAATCCAAGACAGAATATTTAAAACCAGGCCAACCAAATTTGGAAGCTTTTCAGATGACATGAAAGGAGATCTAGAGTAAAATTTTCCATGTGAGTTTAGTAAGCTGTCAGTTAATAAACACTGATGATGACTGACTACAAAGAGGTTAAAACACCTTTTAGTAGTCTATTTATGACTGACTATTTTTAGACCTCCTGTGTTCGTGTGATTTCTCTTCTTAAAATCTAGTAACCCTTCACGCTCAACAGTTGGAATCTAATGCCACATCTCGGATGAGCACCAAAGAGTGAAAAAAAAAATCGACAGAAGCACTAATTCTTACAAGGGACACCACATTGTTTGACTTTGGCAGGTTATTTGGAATCGTGCTTGTTGACTGCTAATCTCTGCGAATAAAGATAAAGGTCTCCTGCTGATGATAACGCTGGAAGATGTCGGTGAAATAAGTGTTAGTGCAGATTTTAAGAAAATCTGTCCTGAGCTACTTACTCTTAGAACAAAGTCCACATCTTCGTTGGCGTAGCTAATAAAGACATCGTATTCAAACTCCGCAGCGGCGTCTCCATTGGCCTGGTGATGCGTTGAAGAGATCTTCAGCCTAGCAGCATGGAACCAGTAGCGCAGCGTCCATCTGAAATGGACAGTTATGACAGTAAATCGTTAGAGTGTATCTAGATACCTTCTAATCTAATTCTTTGGTGTTTACAACATATTGTGACCGAACGGTTATGCCGTTGGACTCAGCATCTAAAGGCCATGGGTTCGATTTCCGACCACGGTCGTTTTGTGAGTGCCTTGGGAAAGCAATTCACACGTCTGTAATATGGATACCTGGCTATTGGCAGTGGAAGATATTGCCAGAATGCTAGTGATCAGCGCATGTAAATGACTGCGGCACAATATGTTTACAAGAAGATGGAGAACGTCTTAGAGTGAACATGCCTACTGGGGTAATAATAATGTGAATTTGCGTTAGTGGGCCTTCGCTGGGATACGGGACTTATAAACTGCATTCTTCTTCTTGTTTTATTGTGTCATGGCCCTGTGTCGTGTGCAAATGTGAGAATACTGTGCCCGTTGGCAAATAGACTCGATCTTATCCACTGCAGTCGCATGTGAAAGATGCAGTTTTTTGTTGCCATCGAATGTTAGGACTTAGGCTACAGTCACATCTCTGATATCGCCGATGTTTTAATCTCCCGAGAATGATTTACGTGTTAAGTTACGTTACAAGACGTCTCGTCAAGTCGTCACGTCACGCCACGTCACGTCACGTTACGTTATGTTATGTTATGTTATGTTATGTTATGTTATGTTATGTTATGTTATGTTATGTTATGTTACGGTACGTCATGTCACGGTACGTCACGTAGTGGCGGGGGAGCCGGGTGGAGGATGGATAGTTTGTTCAAGACTACGGGTCGGCCTAACCGGACAAAAACACAGCAGGAAAAAAAACAACTCATATATATATATATATTATATATATAAACGAGTTTCCCCGGAAGAGCCACATGTTTTGAAGAAAGTTAAAAGAAGATGAAAAATCTATTTTGTCAGAGAGTGTTTTTGTCCGCCTACACAGGTTTAAATGCCGTTATGGGAATTCAAGCTGGCGATGTGAAACAGCTGACCTTGTCATGAGGAATTTGGTCTTAATTCTAATAAAAAGCTTGCCTGAAGTCTCGCCTTTGTTCAGATTTCATTAAGTGAAATACCACATTATGAATCAACATGGATGAAGTGTATAGTTTAAGGACAGGTAAGGATACCTATGTATCTAGTAGGGATGTGGTTATGCCTTTTCAGGTGTGAGTGTGAGGGCCATTTTTTCACTCCCTAGCATGAGCGTGTTTAGACGTATTAATGGAAGAGTGTGTATGCTGTAATCAAATGTCTGCGTGGATATGTTAGATGTATGAATGTGTATGATAGGTCTGTACATGTGTCCGTGTGGATTCGTAGTATGTATGACATGTGTGTGTGTGTGTGTGGGGGGGGGGGNGGGGGGGGGGTGTATGTTTGTGGGGGTAGGGATGAGTTTGTATTTGTGAGTTTGTACAGATATAGATATGTAGGCATCTGAAGTTGGGTCTCTGGATATGTTTTTTGTAATGCACGTTTTATGTACACATCTATGTAGGCCTGAGCAGGCAATACTGATAAACAGTTTTTATATACCTGAATCTGTACGCCAGGAATCCGATGACCACGAAGATCAACAACAGCGTTGCTCCCAACACCCCAAGAAAGAGCCCACCATGTGTGGTGCACTCTCCCCTCAGTCTCTGGACTTCCTCTCCATAGCCATGCTTCATCTCCACACTGGGCTGATCCTGCCAGGGATACTTGCAGTAGTAGGTTGTATAGTTATCACCGAATACATTCGTCTTCACGATCCATTCCAGGAAATCCAGGTTATCGCAGTCACAGTAGATTGGGTTCTGACGCATATCGACCTTAACCTCGTGGGATTTCAAAAGATTTCCAATGTGTTCTCTGGCTTCCTTGGGCAAGCTCGTGATGCTGTTCATGTGAAGGTCCACCAGCCTTAAGTTCCTCATGTGTGAAATGGTGAAGTTGAAATGGCCGATCCTGTTTCCAGACAGGTCTACGATTTCAAGATTGATAAGGTTTTGAAACACTGGTTTGTTCAATCGGTAGAGATTACTGACGGATATATTGAGATTTCTTAAGTTATACAGTTTGTCAAAGACTTTTCCATCCAGATCAGCGTTCAGACAGTCACCAAGACGATTCTCATAAAGGTTCAAGTTTTCCAGCGAAACGAAATGGTCAAAGAATTCTTCACCAATAGTTTGAATGGAGCAGCTGGACAAGTCTAAGTGCCGAAGATTTCCTAGACCCCATATAGGACCCCTGAGGTGTTCAAACATATTGCCACTAAGATCAGCGAACTGCAGCTTGTTAGGCTGACAAAATGTAATATTGTTGGCGATGTAGGCAAGAGAGTTACTGTGCATAGTAAAATTCAATAAATTTGGAGGCAGTGGCAAAGCAAAGTCGTTTTTCTTGCTGGAACAAATGTCATCTCCACAGATGCATTTCTTTTTTATTATTCCTTCGCCATCGTCACTGGGTGTTACATTTTTGGTAGGAGTTGGACTAAGTGGGCAATGCAAATCGCTTGAAGGAAAAAAGAAAGGAAATTCATAAGGAATTTGGTATCCATCCAGATGCAGGTTTTCCAGTGCATTCAGTGATGCCAAGTCCTTCCAGTAAGCACCAAACGAAATTTTATTATTAGTTAAATTAAGTTTTTTCAACGTTGGCGGTAGCAGTTGTATAGCACCCTCTTCGATGTTTTCTATTTCATTGTCCATAGCCTCGATCACCTCTAGACCAGTGTTCTTGAAATACCTGAGTGTATGCTTGTATACTATGATACAAGGGGCAAAACGAGTTCCTATGAGTTGCAGTCTTAAGTAGCGAAAGTCTGAGTTATTTCTCAGTCCATACATGATGTCACCGAGAGACTGGATGCCAAGCTCGAAATTTTTTGACACATCCAGAGACTCCAATCTAAACAATGGTCTGAATACTGCTGTCTCTATCTGAGGGCCTACTAGATTACAATCAGAGATGTTGAGGTGGCGAAGTTGACTCAGATAATTGAATGTTTTGTTAGTGAGAGAGACCATGTTGCAAAATCCTTCGTGAAATCCGGCTAGGGTCAGATTTCTTAAGTTCTTGAGCTCTTGGAAGTGCTGGCCAAATTGTTTTTCCTTGAGTCCATCCATAAACAGCGATGTAAGCTTCCGTAAGCCTGACAAGGCGAGGTCAGGATAGACCAATAGATGTGATTTCTTCTTGGACGTATCGTTAGTATTGCGGTTGATGATTAGAGTTTCTAGTGTGTCATTGAGAGGATGAAAGACTTTAGAAACATTAAGATCATAATCCAAGGTTATAGAGTTATTATACAGGCTCAGGATCAGCAAATTCTCTAGGCCTTCAAAAGCGTCATCCGGGAGACATGTTATGCTGTTTGAATCCAACCATAAATGAGTCATATTGGCATACTTTGCAAATGGTCCTGAAAGCAGAGCCGCATTGCCAATATGGTTGTTTGACAATAGTAAAATTTTTAAATCACTGGGTAGATATGTTGGCACACTAGTGAGATTGCAGTTAGAGCAGTCGGCCAGAGCATGTTCACTATAGTAACTGCAACACCTGATTGGCACACTCGCAGTCTCAGCCTTAATCCGAGACAGTAGATCCTGAAAATGATGTAATGTACCACTTGTCAGATTTTCTGGAGACTGGCTCTCATCACCTTGCATTGGATCTGAATCATCAATCTCAGCTGATCGACGAATGATGAGATTCTGATTGTTAGAAGTCATGGCTGAATTTCTGTTCTGAGCAGTATGTGACGATGTTAGTTCATTGCTAATGTTTGTTTTGATCTCTGTTGTTAGCTCTGTTATGCCTGGATTAGGTAATTTCGAATGAAGACTCTCTCTCATCTTCAAATTTTCAGAATGTTCATCGGCACCTCCATCGGTTTTTGTTATGTATTTCTCACTTGAGTCGTAGCTATTGCCAAAAGTGGGTGTGTCTCTTATTCTGTCACGTGTCTCACTGAAGATCAGTCCAACATCTTCCTTTCCATTCTCCAAGTTCAGTTGGTCATACCTTTGTCCCGCACTTCCAGGTGCATGCCCAGTCTGTTGGAAGCTTGCTCTTTGGGCAGTCAGTTGACTAGATGGATAGAAGTTCTGCTGAGCATAGATTTGAGCATGTTCTTGTCCCTGGCTAGTTGCTTGACTAGAAGAGTACATTGTTTTACCAAGCTGGTTAGTGTCGTCATCACTGACAGTGGCTGAGTCTCGTAGCTGGGGAACAGTTGACGCTAATATCGTTACCACTAGCGCCAGCTGCAGTATCTGCCTGCACCACACCCCCATCTTACTTCTCATGGTCTTGAAACGGCCGTTCTCCAAAAAACTGTTCGATATTGGAATAGGGAAAAGAAGACATTTTAAAATAATGCATGAAATGTGAGTATTGTGCTTCATTTTTGACACCATTACAGTAACTACAACTGGCAGAACTATTTTTCCAAACACCAACATTGTCTTCACCATCATTATTTGCAATACATTTATCTGCACTGGATCTAAATAAGTAAAGCAAGAAAATTATAACAATTTAACAAATTTAGTGCACGAATTTTCGGACTGGCGTCCTTCTTCAAGTGTAGAAAAAAAATCACCACCATCATCTTAGTCGTACTGTGTCATTCGATAATTATCGCAGGAAGTCAAACCCCGCCCACAAATGGCCGTGGACACTGCCTGGTCTCACATGAATTTTATTTCATATTTCAAATACTAGATGTTTCTATACTTATATCAGTTTTCTTTTACCCCAACGTTCGGAAGGACAGTAAACTAGCGATATGCAAAGTTTCTGTCATTTTGAAATATTACTTGCAAAATTCGGAAAATAGCACTCGTGTTAAACGTGCGATTGAATTCAAATTAGTGAAATGTTCCATAATACCCTTCATTCCCTTCCATATCTTGGGCCTTTAAATGTGGTTACCTGCTCCTAAACATTAATACTGTAATGTCAGGATGGCTTATTTGACAACAAGCAAAATAATTATATTGAGCACCTTGTGCAGAAAAGGAATCACATATAAATTTAATCTGTGAGCCTAAGCGGCCAGCCTTTGTTATTTCCAAAGGAAGAAGTACGGGTTTCCTTCACTACACCGAGTGTTACTATGTGCGCCGAAAAGTTATGGTTGACGGGAAACATTTGTATAATTTCTTTCATTAACTCTTCTCTAAGCTCCAGAGATGCTCATTGCTACTGCAAAAAACTTGATAGGGAAGTTGTCGTGGCTGGCAGCGAAGAAGACGGTTTATTGCTGGTAAGAGACAAATCAAACCACGCCTTCGGAACCTTAGCAAAAACAGCTAGATGCTGACATGTAATTTAAACAGTAACTCAGATCTCAAATCAGTGCTGAAACTGACACTTGAGCCAGAGAGGTTACGCACACGGTAAAAATTTGAAATCACTTGAGTTGGACTTAGTAATAAGGGTGATCTATTTATCACATCATTTCCCCCCTCCTTCTCAGGGGCCCAGGAACACAGTTCTGGCCTGTTCTAATGCATTTGTCACCTCCCTGGCCAGTTTAGGTTAAATCAAAACAGCACTGGTTCTGATCAGTGATTTGAAAAGAAAGGAGCTGCCGGTGAACTAACCCCACTGTTTTCTTGAAATAGCCTGAGAATACTACTAGTGTTTTGGGAGTCTCCCGTGGTTACCACTGTGCGTTAACTAACGTAGGGATTATGCATACGACCACAGGGCTCTGCATTGCTGCGACCAGTAATGACTTTGTTATGTATTTAATTTGTAATGTTTTGTATTTACACGAATGATAGTGTATTGTTCTATGTGTCTGTATTATCAATGAGATGTTTAACATAGTGTAACATTGACAATCCGTTTCTAATATAAATTTACTTATGTATTTAATTCGGTAAGTCCCGCAGTGAAGTTTTAACTCGGATGCCCGGGAGGTCATAGGTTTTGATTGGCTGACGAAAATAGACGTTAGCCACGGAAAAAAAAGGGCGAGAGTAAAGAGAGGGGAGAGGTCAAGGAGATGGGGGAAAAATATACAACTTCAAAGGCGCGAGCTGGTCGATGACTCAGATAAAAATGTCCTTAGCGACATACGAGTCCTGTTACTTGTGCATAAATAAATACATACAGTATATGCCGTGCCCTTTGTCCAAATAGTGCTATCTTTCTAGGGAATGGTAAACAAAGCCGAGCAATGATCGATCAAACAGATGAACCCCTTCAAAGAAAGGGGTACCATGCTCTTGTTACTACAAGAAAGAAAAAAACAACAACAAACACACACACAATAACCGATCCATTACCGATTAAAAAGAAGACTATCATGCTCTGTATTTCTGTTTACATATAATGGTAACAAATAAAAGTTAGTCTATATCAAAAATGCTTTAAATAAAAATACAATTTTTGGACCTTTTCTGATCCTAGGCCCTAGATTCAACTTCGTCCGGATTAAACGTAACTCCTGACCTGCCCTGATTCACCTCGATACCGTGTAAGGCCTGGTGCATAATAGACTGTGTGTATCTGTGTCGCCGTGTATGCACTAGTCCAGCGCTACATGCAAATATTACACCACATTGGCAGGGCATAATGCCATTCTCCGGGCGCAAACTAGATAACAAGTTTTGCCAAATCCGGCTCTCTACATAGAGCGGCATTTCTTTTCAAATGAGCAAGTCAACCGTAAAAGTGATGTTAAAAAAAAAAAATCGGATATCAGAGTCAATAAATGCAGAATATAAAATCTGTACAGATTGTGTAGGTATACTCGTATAGCATGAAACCACATCGCAAAAGTTGTGAAATTCAGTCCTGAATTTATTTGTAATAAGATATTTGTTGCAGGCAGTGTCTCCAAATGGCTTCAGCGGATTTCATTTGTGCTGGCCTGTAGTCCGCTTCAGATGGCCAGATTTTTAACCCTTTCTCATCTAAATTAAAACTCTGAAAGATCTAAATGAAGGACGCCCATTGTAAACAGTCTTCAGTTTGAGCACCAGATCTTCGGACTAGCCTTGACAGTCTCAGAACATTCCTGTGGTTTGAGGAGAAATTTAATAAATGAATCAAGGAAGCTTTTACATTCTAGCTCCTGCAACCTCGAGGATTTCTAGGAACCCCATATACCACATGCGTGGACTATTTTTTGGACGATTTTATAGTCATGATTTCTGATTTTTCTATACATCGCACGGACACTGCTGAGGTGTCACACGCAGAAAATGAAATCTATAACTATCTTACACTGTTTTCTTTGCCATATAAATCTGTGTTACTTGCAGTTCTGCAATGAGGATTGATAATCTTTTATAATTCAGCATTTAAAAATATGAAAAATATAACGCAAGTTATTTTAATGTATGACTCATTGCAGCAAATAAAAGAAAATGAAAAAAAAAATCCACACAAATACACATAAACACAAAGACACACATCAAACACACAAAGACATCTCACACCTAAAACAAATTAACTAGCACAAGTAAATCAGTAGAGCTGGTCATGAAGGTCACGCATGCCTGTGGTGCGTGACCAGCATCAGCAACTCACTGACTGGATACTCCATTATTTTCCAATCAGCGTTTACCGCTTCAACCAATCAATGTGTCCAGTTGGTCCGCGCTGCCAACCATGACCGTGACCTGTAAACAGACCTTTGGTGTGTTCGCGTATGTATCGGAGAACCTGAACAGGGCGCGACTTAATCCGGTTACATCCCTATGTGCCGCTTCAAATCAAACAGGACGCGACTGTCCTCTGGCTTCAAAAAGAACTCTGGCTGCCTATGGTATCGATTACCTTCAATCACATTTAAAACATTTAGATACCGCTGTCTACAGTCATAAAGAAGTTAAACATAGAGGCATAGTTCATTAGAGTTGGAAGAATAACACCAGTTCACGAACAACAAGTTTCGACTTACAATCGTGCTGACACGCCGTAAAACACAAACTCACTCACTCACTCACCAGTGGTTGAATGACTTGTGTGTTTAGACCGATAATGTGGAAGAACGATTTTCTGCAGATCTCTGTGTTAGGTTTTAATAGTTTCTCTTTTCTCGTTTGCGTTCTCTCTAGCAATTTCTTCACATGTCCACACCAGTCTGACCAATGAAGGCTGCTGTTTTGAAGATTTTAATACGTCACGTTCAAAGTTAAAACTGTCATAAAATTGGGCTATAATATTTACACGGCTTTCTCTAACAACACCACCGATTTAGTCGAAATATTGATCTAGTCCTTGGTCTGTCTATGACTAAATGAACTGCACAATTATCGTTGCGGTGCTGTCCTTCGACATAGCCATTTACACCTTAAAGGTTAATGAACTGGAAGCATTTGGTGGCACACTCTTTTGGTGTTTTCATGCTGACTTATCTCTTGATTCTTATATTTCTTTAGCAGCTCACTTCTCCTGTTTTCACTGGTTCGCGCTTGTGTCAGCTTTCTTGTGCTGTGTCGTTCTGCTTGCATGACCTTCAGATCAATACTGGTCTGTTCTCGTTCAAGTATTTCTTTAAAAAAAAAAAATATTCGGGTTGGATGAATTGAAACATGAAAATGAAGGTGAAAGCTCTCACATGCGTTTGTTGTTCGACCAGTAAAGTTTTCATCTGCCCAAATTCTGGGAGGGAAAGTTGAATGTGATTTTTCAAGATAAAATCTGAGAACTCTGTGAGAACAGGCATTTCATGTTGTGGAGCGTGGGCAACAATCACAAAGGCAAAACAGTCTTCAATTTCATTCTCGCTGAGTATAGGAAGTCCATAAAAAAAAAAAAAAAAGCTTCAGCCACTGAGAAACTACACTGTTTCTTTCCTTGTGCTGGAGAGTCCTAGACTGTTCATCTTGCGCCACCAGGCATGTGCAACATGGAAAATGCAGGCTTATATTTTCACCTCTGGGAAAGCTTGTTCAAGAGCGTTCATGGCTGCTTTTTCCAGATCAGTGTGAATGTAATGGGGATCAAGTTGAAGAGAGTGTTTGCCACACAGTTCCTTGAGAAGATCAAACATCCTAGTATATGTTTTCTCCTGCTTGTTTGACAATAGAAAATACACACAAAGTACATATTGTCCATTGACCAGAGAATGAAGCGTGTACAGTTGATAGAAGTGTTTCGGGCACATTTTGAATGTTCCATCTCCATAAATGAGGCCAAAAGGTAAGCATCACGATTTGTTCTTCATCATCCACTTCCACAAGAAAAGGGTGATCATAATGATGATCATAGTCATAGAGAGCTTCCAAGGTGTCCTGAATACTTTTTGGCAGTTTAGGTCTTGTCTTTGACCGATGGTACTGAACAGCTTTGGAAAGGCGACTGACATCGCTTGTATCGAGAATTTTGCCGCTCCTGGACAAATCAGTTTAGAAGGTCTCTCGTTCAGTTCCGTTTCAGATTTTTCGTTTGATGGATGTTAGAGCGTGCTGAAGTTCCAAGTCGTGCAATGAAGGGTTAGAATGGTTATGTTCGTGTAAGGTCGGTAAAACAAAAGAAATTTCCTGATCATTTGTAGCACGAGCAGAACAGCCAGCAATGATACATCTTTACAAAGTTGTCACTTTTTGTTTTCTGTCTAGCTTAAATTTGTAGCCTTTAATAAGGATGCCTATATTCCCTTTTCGTGTTGCATATCGCTCCATGTTTCCAAGAGTGAAGTGAAATGCAACAATGCCTGCTCTGTGACTGTGTTGTCAATTACTTTATTGTGAACATGGTAAGTTATGTTTAAGTTGCTTTGGCACGTTAAGCCAGTTGTGAACAAATTATATTCAGGTTGCATTGTAAAATTTTTTTTGTTTGTCCCACTCCTTTCTGATTGGCGCCGGCGTTGGTTAGTTGTTTGTTACTTTCAATCAGGGAGTTTACATTCTGTTCTTATTCTAGGATGTTACATTGTTACTCCCTCCCACCGCCTACACAAGTGGGGGTCACCTATATCCCAAACGAAAATTAATCCCCCATTAGTGTTAGCAAGGTTCCTACATCTATAACCCTGGCCCAGCTGGGTCCCAGGGGTGGAGTGCTGACCCCATGCCCTACTCCCCTATCGGAAGCGACCATATCAAGTTTGTTCTCACTGCNTAACCCTGGCCCAGCTGGGTCCCAGGGGTGGAGTGCTGACCCCATGCCCTGCTCCCCTATCGGAAGGGACCATATCAAGTTTGTTCTCACTGCAGTCACTTAACCCTAACAAAGAAACCGAAAGACTGTGAGGGGGCCTTTTCTATGGCAGGGTTGTTAGATGTTAAGGTCCTTCTCCTAAGGGTAGGTTCAGCGTGTTAGATGTCTGAGTTCTGATGTGCATGTCCCTTTTTAGCTTAGTTGTATTGCGATGCAGCTATTGACCCCTTTCTCGTGTATCCCTGTGCGTGGGATCCCTCCCACAGGCCACCACCCACGGCTGTGGGGGGCTCAGATCCCTTCCCACCTATTGGCGAGTCGTTCCCCGGGCCCCCCTTGCCCGGTCCAGTCTCTCATCCTTCTCCGCTCGTTGCCAAAAAAAGGGGCCCCGAGCAGGTCAGTCCGAGTGCGTGACCAGGCGCCGACCACAACGGGAAGAGCCCTATGCCCAGTTCTTCTGTTTAGTGCAGTTCTGTGTGTGTATGTGATTTGCAAATGTCCTAACATGTATCTTATTAGTCCCTGTTGTGTTAAGAGACTAAAAACACGCGTCCTAACCCCTCACAGTACTGCGAATTAACAATCGCGATGCGCCAAGGTCCAAAACAGTTCCCTATTCTACACTCAGTGATAATGATGATGATGAAGATGATGATGGAAGATATCGATGGCAAGAAACAGGTTTATGCTGAACGGGGCAGAGATCAGTTTGGAACGAAAAAGATGGAAAGGGAAGGGTTGGATGTAAGTTGGTTCTCGAGTTCCCCATTGACAGATAGACAGAGAGACAGACAGAGAGACAGACAGACAGACAGACAGACAGGCAGGCAGGCAGGCAGGCAGGCAGGCAGGCAGGCAGGCAGGCAGGCAGGCAGACAGACAGACAGACAGACAGACAGTCAGACAGACAGACAGTCAGACAGACAGACAGACTACCTTGCGCCAGATCCACACAGCTCTTGTTCCACCGATCGCTTATTAGACTCTTAACCAGCCTGTGACAACTGCCAACTATAAACATTCACAAATCCCTAGATAGATCTCTCCTCGCGACCTCAAGCCAGCCGATCAGAATACATGAAGACATTACATATTATTACCATTCGGAATTTTCCTTCCCCCCTCTCCCTCCTTTCTCGCCACACAAGTGTTGTTGTCACAAGACAATGTCACACATACATGCACACACCAGACACAAACAAAAACCTCTTAATTGACAGAAACCGGACGTAGCTTAGAGCAAAATGCGCTATCTCCACTTTACCCTGTGTTTTTCTTTTTTCCCCAAAATGGAGTTCCATCGATAAAATCATCTCGACGGACAGCAAGTCAACATGTGGGATGTTTCGTCGTCAACTAAAAGCTCACAGGACCGCATTTCGAGGACATTAGCCTAATATCAACAATCTACAAAATGCGAATTAATGTCTCTATGATAATGATAATAATAATAATAATAATAATGATAATAATAATAATAATAATAATAATACTACATAGCATTGATATAGCGCTCACCCCTGTATGTACAGGCTCTGAACGCTTTACATAGAGAAGTAAATAAGATAATATAATATTCAGCTCACATACCCAAGCATACTACACTCTGTACACATGTACTGCAATACAAGTACAGAATTATTATACAATATGTCTGTTACACGGAGCGGCGTGATCGAATGGTTACTGCGTTGGATCAAGATCAACGGGTCGTGGGTTCGATTCCCGGCCGTGGTCATGTCGTAAGTGCTTTGAGAAAGCATTTCATTCACAGTTTCCTCATCTGTAAAAAAGGGTACCTCGCTATAAGCAGTGGAAGATAATCTCAGAGTGCTAGGGCTCAGTGCCTGCACATGGCAGTTTCTCCTCTTTCCCAGGCAGTTGAGAAAGTTGTAGAGTCATTCATACCACTGATTCATTTATTCTGCTCAGTACCTCAGTATTTTGCTCCTTTCACTCATTAACTTGTCAATCCACCCACTCTCCTTAAATCTTTATATCATATGTTTTGGACAGTAGATATGATGCATAATTAAAGACCCACAAGGACAGGACTGCCTAGTGTTCACAAAGAGACTGAGTTTAAAAAAAAAAAAGGTCAAGTTGCGTAAGTGGGCTAAAGCTTAGATGTAGACTTATAAACCGGTTGATATTAAATACCAGTGTAACCGGGCGGCAAGGCACATAATATAATCTTCTTTTTCATTATTTAAGGGGGAGGAATGTGCATTCAGTCTGATAATTTTTCAGATGTTACATATTATTTTAGGGAAGTGTGTCACCAGGGATTTTACCAAATTACCGTGAATGATCAATTTTGAGAATATGGGCCGGAAAAAAACCTACACTAGAAATTTCCTATCCCTGCCGAGAATCGAACCAGTGTCTCTCAACTTGCAAGTCTGAACGTGTTACCACTACACTATAGGAACATTAACATCACAGCAATTTAATTCTTAAACTTACATACCTACTGCCTGAATCGGTCCCTACTCCCACGTGCGAGCCTCGTGTTCACTTCTCGACTGCTGACACCAAGAGCAGGTTAACAACTGTCTTTAGGTCGGTAAACATAATATTATCCTGCTGTGGATATGTCTCGTTTTGCACTCATACCCGTCTCCTGGGTAATTTACTTTGTAGTCACACATCGACAATTCTCTTCCGGGTTTTGTGAGAATCGCCAAAATGATTGTCATGTGTGACAAAGCCCAACGACATTTTCTTTAGGGGGAGGGGGGATGAGTGTGGGTGGATTATTTACAGACTGATTCAGGTGAAGGCTGATTATTTTCTTTTCAGATTGTAAGTCAGCGTGAGAATCCACTGAGCTAGAGAGCAAGTTGCCAGTAAGAATGAAGTCTAATTCATAAAATTAGAATAAAAAAGGTTTTTGGCACCTATTAGAGCAAATCACTCATTGTGTACAACCCAATTAATCCGCTAATATTAATATATAAAATCCCCCTTTTTGGGGGCCCTGCCAGCCAGTATCAGGGTGTAGAAACGTGTAAAATGACCTGTGATCTAAATAAAGCATCCAAGTTTAATGTTTGATGTGCAATTTAAGCCTTCTAGATAAAAAAATAAAGTGTGTAGGCCTACGTATTCGCACGCAGTCAAAACCAGTCAAATGAAAAATTGGGGACCAAATCAGAATTAGCTGTGACCATTTTCGAAAACGATTTGTAAAAAAATTTGTGCGTTGACCCCCATTTTTCTTCGCGTTAAAAGATCGGGCAAATGAAGTACTTTAACCTGCATGGAAGAAATTACCTGAAATCACAGTGGTATTTGTAAAATAACACAAAATGTTAATAGGGCCAAAAAAAAAAAGAACACAAAAACAAACAATAGGTTCCAAAGACCTTAACCAGCAGCTAGTACCGGGCATGTATCCACCTAGAAACACAATGTTTACATCATGGCGGTAGAGGGGGTCATCTAGGCATATCTGGACAGTCTTTTAAACTTCCTCACCTTTTGAGCCCTTCCCAGTCCCTTCTCACACCCACCCACCCCATAAGCCAGCCTGTATGGGACTTAGAATACTTAGATATAGACCTATGTGCTGCAGACTCAGTTTACACGACACACGGTTTTTTTTTTTGCTTTCGTTCTTTCTTTTCCTTGTCTCTCTTGTTTTCCTCCCACCCCCACCCCCTCCCCCCACCTTTTGANGCAAGAAATGCACCAAATTTCACCAGTTTTGAAAAATGTTTCCCTTTTCCTTAACTATTTCCACCCCAATCCCACCATCAACCCCAACCCCACTCACCCCACTCCACCCCCACCTGTAAGATAAATCACCACCCCACCCCTTCTCAGCCCAACCCATAGGCTTACATGGTATTGTCAAAGGAAGCTACATTTTCTTTAAATTCTTTTGGGCAGATGCATCAAACTTTTGTTTCTCCAGGGCTTCTTCCCCAATCAATAACAGAATGACCTTTTAAAAAATGCCAATATGATCACATTTAGGTTTTAAATGTGTGGTTGCAAGTGGGTTTGACCATTAAGGGTTGCAAATAATTATGGTCAACTTAAAACCTCCTGCTCATGCTAAGGTTTACATGGACACAATGACCAGCCAAGAGAGGGTCACTTTTCCTCTTTCTCCGAATCACTCCCAGATCACTTCCCCCTGACCATTCCCCACTAGCTCCCCTCCAAATAGGCTACCATGGCGAAATTTCAGGGATGAACTGTAGGTTCATGGGAGCCTCCAAATTAGCACAGGGTATGTTATTAAGAGAAATGGCTATTTTGAGAGGTATCAAACTCTAAATTGGGCCATAAGAATGATTTGAGACAGATATTTTAGCAACACTGGCAGCATTTTGTAGGAAAATGAATGTGCTTGACAGCTGACAATTCCACATTTCTCCAGGGAACCAACAAAGGCTATCCAATTCATATCAGTGAGTCAAACTATTGCAAATTTTCTGTGCCCTCACCACAGGAATATCATCCTCTGTCATTAAAAAGGCAAGAAAGAGACACCTCAACAGTAGAGAATGCATTACTATTGACTACTCAAAACATATGTAGGAAATAATTAAATGTGAGGAGGGGTTAAGGTTTTTAGCACCTATTATTGGGGCAAATCACTACAACCCAATTAATCCGCTAATATATAAAATCCCTCTTTTTTGGGGCCCTGCTAGCCAGTGTCAGAGTGTAGAAATGTGTAAAATGACCTTAGATCTAAATAAAGCATCCAATTTTATTTTAAATTTGAGGTACAATTTGAGCCTTCTAAATAAAAAAAAAAGTGTGTAAGGCCTACACACACACACACACACACACACACACACACACACACACACACACACACACACACACACACANCACACACACACACACACACACGCAATCAACGCACGCACGCAAGCACGCACGCACGCATGCACGCACGCACGCACGTATGTACGCACGCACACACCCGTACCACCACGTTCTCTGCATAATCAACAGTCAACAGTTAAGGTATTCACCACAATAAAACCCTGAGAACAAGACCGTCTTTCCGACCGAGTACAATAGACCGCCTTATCCAGTGATCTCAAGAAGAAGAGGTCACTTCTACAGTAAGAGTTCACTGACTTGAGGCTAATGACCGTAGCAATTACAGTCCATTTCTCTTAAACGCCTATGTATTCGCACGAGGTTAAAACCAGCCAAATAAACTATTGGGGACCAAATCAGAATTGGATGTGACATTTTTCTAAAGCGATTTGTGAAAAAAAATGTGTGCGTTGACTCCCATTTTTCTTTCCGTTAAAAGGTTGGGCAAAAGAAGTACTTTAACCTCCATGGAAAAACTTTTCCCAAAACCACAGTGGTATTTGTAGAATAACACAAAATGTAAATAGGGCCAAAAGAAGAAAAAGCAATAGGTTTCAAAGACCAAAACCCGACAGTCGGATTGGGGCTTTAACTCGGAAAAAAAAATTCTGTCTCGGTTAAAGGTTATAGACCTGTAATGAGATTGGGGTCTTTTCTCCTCTATGGGCTTTATTAGCATTTTGAGCTGCTCTCTAAACCCGAAGTTTTAGCTTTTCATCCAGACCCGTTGTCACGGAGCGATAAACGCTCACCGTCGACCTTGCTCCTTCAAAAGATAATAATACTTTTGATAAACTAATTTCGGCGAGTTGTGAAAACACGATAGCCTAGGGTCGTGAAAGCGAATTGTCGCTCACCCTTTGTATGGGAAGACCAAAACGACGTTCGTCAGATCCACAGATGTAACTCTAGCTGAACAGCTATGTGTCTTGCCAGTATTTAATAAGGGAGTTAGCGGATCTCATCACCATCATTACCACCACCACCACCACCACCACCACCATGCACCTGCATTCCTCTGCGCTCCACTCTACATTCCTCTGGTGACGGCACCACGCCGTTCTGGCCACTTTGCGCATAGCTAGTGCACGAGAGACCCCTAACAGGTTTGTGACACCTATTAGAAGGGCAAATCACTCATAGTGTACAACCCAATTAATCCGCTAATCTATAAAATCCCCCTTTTTGGGGCCCCTGCCAGCCAGTGTTAGGGTGTAGAAATGTGTAAAATGACCTGTGATCTAAATAAAGCATCCAATTTTAAAGTTTCAGGTACAATTTGAGCCTTCTAGATAAAAAAATAAAATGTGTAGACCTATGTATTCGCACGCGGTCAAAACCAGCCAAATGAAAAATTGGGGACCAAATCAGAGGTGATCTTTTTCGAAAGACATTTGTGAAAAATTTTGGGCGTTTTTCCTGTCAAAAGATCGGGCAAAAGAAGTACTTCAACCTCCATGGAAGAAAGTTCCCCAAATCACAGTGGTATATGTAGAATAACACAAAATGTTAATAAGGCCAACAGAAGAAAAAACAATAGGTGTCAAAGACCTAACAGGCAGTGACCATTCCCGGTCCATACACCCGTGGACTACCAGAGTCAGGCTAACACTATACCAGTCAGGGCCGTAGGACGCCTGCCATAATATCGGCGGAGCCACGGCAGGAGTACCCTCACATATCAAAACTAGATATGTGCGAGCATACCCTCTATAATTTATGAATAACGATTATTCTCATACTCTGGGGAAACCCAGAGACTGTCAGTGTCATTTAGTCAAGATACTGATTCTGGGCCTGTAACACAAAGATCGTACCAGATCAGCTTATTATCTAGGAGACTGACCCTGAAGTCTGCTATTATATCCAAAGTCGCTATAATTAGAATTTATAATCACAGTTAAACTGTATCCCTATATATTGTTACTATTGTAATGTGCTATGTATGTATGTAATCTCTGTCTTGTAAATATGTATTGAATTTAAATCCTACCAGTGTTGCTACAGTTATTCGTCCTTGCTAGTAACTTTATAATCTATCCATACTTAGTTAATACCCCGTGCCTATTACTACTCTCGTCTAAATCTGCCTTGGTCTACTACCGTACAAAACCTATCCTTTTCGGCATCCGGGTTAAATTAAACAGTTATTGGCACACACGGCTAAGAAGGATAGTCGCAGAGGCGTCTCCCTCGGTAGAAGACACGAGGAGGGCGGCGCCTTTGCGATACCCATATCAGATTTAAGCTCATTGTGTGGCCCAAATTTTAAGACTGACCCAATCCCAGCAAGCCCACTGAAATGTTGAGCTTGGTTGCTATTTGTAAACACACCCTGCCGTTTAAAAAATGCCCAAGAGAAAGAAAGTAAGAAAATTAAATGTTGTTTTAAGACTGGAAACATGACCGATACGTTAAACAACACGAGGAGGTAACCACTGAATATCACTACTGGAGACTATTCATTCAGGTTACAGACCTGTAATGGGATTGGACCCTTTTTTCCTCTACGGGCTATATTAACATTTTGAGCTGCCCTCTGAACCCAAAGTTTTGGTTTTCACCCAGACCCATACCAGTACCAGATTGAAGCTCATTTATGTGGCCCAAATTTTAAAACTTACTTAACCCTAGCAAGCCCATTGAAATTTTGAGCTTGGTCGCTATTTGTAAACAGAGCCTACATTTTTCACTGGTCAACGGCAAACCCCTCCTCTTCCGCCTGAGCACACCCTTGACCCGGTAGTTCCAGCCCAGAGCTAAATAGTGCCCGGCAAAATAAAGTAAAATGGACACAGTTTCCCATGATATCAAAATCCCCCCCCCCCCCCCCCNCCCCTATTATTGGAAGCAGGGCATGCCAAAAGAGGGAAAAGGGGAGATGAAATAAAATATAACCCCTAAGTGTAGGACCCAAAAGCGAAAGTACAATTACAGGCCTGTAACCTTCATAGTGCTAGTCTATGGCTTTCAGTTCTCTTCATAGTCTGATTATTTCCCTTGGCCTGGGAACGATGGGTGAGGAAGAAGAAAAAGAAGAAGAAGAAGAAGAAGAGGAGGAGGAGGAGGAAGATGAAGAAGAAGAGGACGAAAGAGAAGAAGAAAGAAGAAGAAGAAGAAGAAGAAGAAGAAGAAGAAGAAGAAGAAGAGGCAACAACAACAACGACAACAGCAACAACACAACAACAACAACAACAAGAACGAGAACGGGAACAAAAACATCAAGAACAATAAGAACAAGAACAAGAGGAAGAAGAAGAAGAAGAAGAAGAAGAAGAAGAAGAAGAACAACAACAACAAGAAAACAACAACAAATAACTAAACTAAACCTCACAGCAGTGACATTCTCAACATCCAGTGCACCGCACAAGAAAAAAGAAGTTTATTGACAGCTTTATAATGTTATCCCAAATTGTTATGAAAATTGTACTTTAAGACAGGCAGTCATTAGTTACCCCCCCCCT
>JAWQUT010000491.1:315354-331095 GCA_033807755.1 Ellobium chinense
CCCCAACCCCCAACACCTGCAAAAAAAAATCTCAACACTCTTAACTTCTAGAGATAAGAGGTATTATAGACGTTAACATTGTTATGTCTGTCTGCCCTTCTAAATGCAGCTTAAAATCTTACTGAATCCAGCATTATTCAAGTCATAGAAGTGCAGACGTAAAATTTACAAGTCAGCATGCCTGTCACCTCATTCTTTCAAAGCACCGTTCTAAAATTATATAGGTTAAATACAACATCAAAAGCTAATTGGGCAGAATTTCAGCGATGTGGAATCTAATACATGTATAAATAACTACACAAAACTACCTGAATGGTGTATCAGTACAATGCTGGAATTATAACTCAGTGTTTAAGAGGTAATGCTGCATGGATAAATACTGTAGCAAGCTATGATTGGCGTTCACTCCAGAAATGAAAATCTTGATGTGAACAGATAAAAAGTATGATTCTTTCTGATAAGCATTAGATTCAGGAGGTGGGTGCTTGAGAACAAAAGTTCGGCGTATAGTGTATTAGGAACAACTCTGAAATGTTGGCCAGCAGCCCTTTTCGTGTAACGGATAGCATACTCCATTTTGAGCCAGAGAGTACCAGCTTCGAGTTTGGCAGAAACATCACCACCTTTCATCAACAGAAAAATATTGGACGTTTTCTCAAAACAAGAACGGAGGGACACATTTTTCATAACAATCCATCAAAGATACGCGAAGTTTACCCTAAAGCTCGATGAATTTGAGATAGGCTCTGTTGCCTTTGAACATTACCCAATAAGATTTTACGAAAGAATCCACCGAAGCATACGCGAAGTTTACCCTAAAACTCAATGAATTAGAGATAGGCTATGTTGCCTTTGCAGATACCAAACACGATAACTGGTATGCTGCCCATGACTTTGATGGCCTGAGTCACTGCCTGTTCATTTTGCCCTCAAGTCATCGGCGAGCTTGTTCCAGAAGGCCTGTCTGTGTTGAGGGTTAGTCGGATAAGAGATGTAGGTGCTGGTTTTGATGTAAGACACCACATCAATGCTCATCATAGAGGTGGGAATCTCCTCCAGGAAGAGAAATATCAACACGTTTCGCCCAGTGCTGATGCTTTCCATACGGGCCATCTGGGGACAGAAACAAGGACAGAAAAACACCGTGAGACACTGACTTTTTACACACTGGTCTAAGCTGTCGCTCGTTGAAAAAGGAGATAGCAAAGTGTTCACAAATGCCGCTGTTCATCTATTGATTCAAAGCAAAATTAAGATTGAAAGCTTTTCAAAACAGACGTTCTCTGTTACTCATATTGGCCTTTTGTTCTGTTTTCAGGCTATCTGGCCACTTCCATCAAACTTCCTCTACCTCTCAGCCTAGGACTACGTACAGCAGCTGGCGCAGACATTAGAATGAACACATCATTCTCCATCCCGACCAAGGTACTTCCTTTACTGATTGCTTTCTGTTTTGGCAAAATTGATTACACTCAGAATAACCACATGAATACTCCCTCAACATCCACAGTCACACTTCTGAGCTGTTGCATACTCTTTATTGGGAGATAGCCCAACAGTTTCAAGGAAAGTCGGAGAAAACAACAAGACAGCCAACTATTGGTTTCTATGGTCTTAGGATGGAAAACCTCCGATTTAGATTACTAAGCTTACAGATATGATACAATATATCTTTAAAAACAGCTACATTTACATTCGTTTGCACATCATAATAAGGACAACCTAGAGGAAAATAGAAAAAAAAATAGTTGATGACCGCAGGAGAGAATTTTCTAAAAAAAAAATAACCAGTTAAAAGTTTCTTTGTCATTAGTTACAAATCTACAATGTCTATGTTTGTCAGGGATACGTTTGTTTATTCCCTGCGGCGTCGCAAAAGGGGCGTCTTTATATTCTGCAGATAATCCTCAGCAAAGAGTACGTTTTTGGTTGGTGCGCACCAGTCACAGTGAAGAAAGCTGCACACCTACAAGAAGTGTGTCGTGTTGTGTCAAAACCGGAAGAATAAGACCGGCAATATGGCGGCAATTATCTACGGTTTCAGCTTTGTTAAAGGACCGTCTTATCAATGGCCTTGTTTCAGAGGAAGATGTGGCAAAAATCAACGATGATATGTATGTTAATAAATGAGGCAAAGGTCTTAATATAGCAAACACCACTCCCAAGCCGGTGCATTGTTTTCTGTCTCTTTCGCACTATCGCAGCCATCTTGGCTTGCCTAGATTCTGATACCTTCTCTGCTAAGAAAGATGTGTGGCATCCCTTTTTGTCGAATTGCCGGGACCAAACAAACGCCGCCCTGTGTTTGGAACTCTCTTGGTCTTTAGCACTTTAGCTGGCAAGGGTTCTTAAAGTAATCACCTGGCTCCCTGTTAAAGTCTCCCTGTCCATGAAAGAGGTGGGTTAGAAAATTATCCTTACAGCTTGAAATCTCTTACTCTGTACTATCAACATATGACGTGCAGAACACGGCCTTTAATCCCCTGCAGTAAACCATTTGAGAACTTGCGCGTTAACAATGGGATCTCTTACCATTGTAAGGCTTACATTAACTCTGCTCTCAAGTAATGCTTATGTTGGTAAGAGATGCCTTCGTTAAAGCGCAAAGCTCTCTACTGACTGCTTAGTTGTAACCAGACTGAAAGTCTGCACTCACCTGCAGTTCATATGTGCACCAGTGGCTCTTCAGCATATGCTGTGTGACTAAGACCAAAGTCTTGCGACACTGCCTCACTGCCATGTAGATATTATCAGCAATGTGCCTGCCCACCTGGAACTTCTCGCCATGAATCATGAGCGTGATATTTCGCTCCTTCTCCAGATGGGTGGTCAGCTCCTGAGAGAAGTAATCACCACATTTAGGCTTACAGATGTCAACAGTTTCTGATACAGTTCAGTAGAAGTAAAAAAAACAACAACGGGGCAGTCGCAGGAGATGGGGAATCCTTGTCAGTGTTTTTGCTTGATGAACTGGTCCCAGCCGAGATTTAGATCAAAGTCCATTGCGAAGTTTCGCCGTGTATTGAATGCATTGAGCTTTAACGAGCCTGGGATCACCCCATCAAACTAAAACACTGATGAGGATTCCCTTTCTCATTGAATAGCATAGATTTTAGAAAAAAAAAAGCACTATATATTAATATTGATCTATCACTTCCGGTGGCCCACTGTACGAAGACGGTCGTGTTTTCCTGCGCTCTGGACAAATTGTGCTTTTCATTAAGGATAAACTTTCACACCAGCCAGAATGCCAGTTGAAGGACTACCTACAACTGTTGAAACTGTGATTCAAGCATTATTAGTGTCCAGTGGCCTATCATCGTTCAAGATTGCGGGAAACCCAAACTCCACGACGATCGTCCTGCGATTCGGTGCAATGGCGGACCACAGTGTGGCCTCACCCATAGCAGAGAGCAGTGATAATAAGGGTTCTCTGCACGCACCCCTCCCAAGCTTCGGTAAGTGGAGCCGAAAGTCCCCAAGCCAGCAATTACGAGATCATAGACGCCTACAATCTTTCCTCACTTCCAAATCAAGTTGTAAATCACCTTTTTTTCATCAATCTTCCGCCATCTTATCCAGCCCACCACCACCACCCCNCTATGATTGACGTTCACTCCAGAAATGAACATCTTGATGTGAAAAGATAAAAAGTATGATTCTCTCGCTGATAAGCATTAGGTTTAGGAGGTGGATGCTTGAGAACAAAAGTTCGGCGTATAGTGTATTAGGAACAACTCTGAAAAGTTGGCCAGCAGCCCTTTTCGTGTAACGGATATCATACTCCATTTTGAGCCAGAGAGTACCAGCTTCGTGTCTGGCAGAAACATCACCACTTTTTATCAATAGAAAAACATTAGACGTTTTCTCAAAACAAGAACCGAGGGACACGTTTTTCATAACAATCCACAAAAGGTACGTGAAGTTTACACTAAAGCTCGATGAATTTGAGATAGCATACGTTGCCTTTGAAGATTACCAAATAAGATTTTTCGGAAGAATCCACCAAAGATTACTAACGCGAAGTTTACCCTAAAACTCAATGAATTAGAGATAGGCTATGTTGCCTTTCAAGATGACTAAACACGATAACAGGTATGCTGCCGATGACTTTGATGGCCTGAGTCACTGCCTGTTCATTTTGCCCTCAAGTCATCGGCAAGCTTGTTCCAGAAGGCCTGTCTGTGTTGAGGGTTAGTCGGATAAGAGATGTAGGTACTGGTTTTGATGTAAGACACCACATCAATGCTCATCATAGAGGTGGGAATCTCCTCCAGGAAGAGAAATATCAACACGTTTCGCCCAGTGCTGATGCTTTCCATACGGGCCATCTGGGGACAGAAACAAGGACAGAAAAACACCGTGAGACACTGACTTTTTACACACTGGTCTAAGCTGTCGCTCGTTGAAAAAGGAGATAGCAAAGTGTTCACAAATGCCGCTGTTCATCTATTGATTCAAAGCAAAATTAAGATTGAAAGCTTTTCAAAACAGACGTTCTCTGTTACTCATATTGGCCTTTTGTTCTGTTTTCAGGCTATCTGGCCACTTCCATCAAACTTCCTCTACCTCTCAGCCTAGGACTACGTACAGCAGCTGGCGCAGACATTAGAATGAACACATCATTCTCCATCCCGACCAAGGTACTTCCTTTACTGATTGCTTTCTGTTTTGGCAAAATTGATTACACTCAGAATAACCACATGAATACTCCCTCAACATCCACAGTCACACTTCTGAGCTGTTGCATACTCTTTATTGGGAGATAGCCCAACAGTTTCAAGGAAAGTCGGAGAAAACAACAAGACAGCCAACTATTGGTTTCTATGGTCTTAGGATGGAAAACCTCCGATTTAGATTACTAAGCTTACAGATATGATACAATATATCTTTAAAAACAGCTACATTTACATTCGTTTGCACATCATAATAAGGACAACCTAGAGGAAAATAGAAAAAAAAATAGTTGATGACCGCAGGAGAGAATTTTCTAAAAAAAAAATAACCAGTTAAAAGTTTCTTTGTCATCAGTTACAAATCTACAATGTCTATGTTTGTCAGGGATACGTTTGTTTATTCCCTGCGGCGTCGCAAAAGGGGCCGTCTTTATATTCTGCAGATAATCCTCAGCAACGGGTACGTTTTTGGTTGGTGCGCACCAGTCACAGTGAAGAAAGCTGCACACCTACAAGAAGTGTGTCGTGTTGTGTCAAAACCGGAAGAATAAGACCGGCAATATGGCGGCAATTATCTACGGTTTCAGCTTTGTTAAAGGACCGTCTTATCAATGGCCTTGTTTCAGAGGAAGATGTGGCAAAAATCAACGATGATATGTATGTTAATAAATGAGGCAAAGGTCTTAATATAGCAAACACCACTCCCAAGCCGGTGCATTGTTTTCTGTCTCTTTCGCACTATCGCAGCCATCTTGGCTTGCCTAGATTCTGATACCTTCTCTGCTGAGAAAGATGTGTGGCATCCCATTTTGTCGAATTGCAGGGACCAAACAAACGCCGCCCTGTGTTTGGAACTCTCTTGGTCTTTAGCACTTTAGCTAGCAAGGGTTCTTAAAGTAATCATCTGGCTCCTTGTTAAAGTTTCCCTGTGCATGAAAGAGGTGGGTTAGATACTTATCCTCACAGCTTGAAATCTCTTACTCTGTCCTATCAACATATGACGTGCAAGCACACGTCCTTTAATCACCTGCAGTAAACCATTTGAGAACTTGCGCGTTAACAATGGGATCTCTTACCATTGTAAGACTTACATCAACTCTGCTCTCAAGTAATTCTTATTTTGGTAAGAGATGCCATCGTTAAAGCGCAAAGCTCTCTACTGACTGCTTAATTGTAACCAGACTGAAAGTCTGCACTCACCTGCAGTTCATATGTGCACCAGTGACTCTTCAGCATATGTTGTGTGACTAAGACCAAAGTCTTGCGACACTGCCTCACTGCCATGTAGATATTATCAGCGATGTGCCTGCCCACCTGAAACTTCTCGCCATGAATCATGAGCGTGATATTTCGCTCCTTCTCCAGGTGGCTGGTCAGCTCCTGAGTGAAGTAATCACCACTATTAGTCTTACAGACAAAAACAACAGTTTCTGGTACAGTACAGTAGAAGTAAAAAACAACGGGGCAGTCGCAGGAGATGGGGAATCTCTGTCAGTGTTTTTGCTTGATGAACTGGTCCCAGCCGAGGTTTAGATCGAAGTCCATTGCGAAGTTTCGCCGTGTATTGAATGCTTTGATCTTTAATGATGCTGGGATCACTCCATTAAACTAAAACACTGATGAGGATTCCCTTTCTCATTGAATAACGTAGAAAAAAAAAGCACTGTATATTAATATTGATCTATATTTTCTCCGCTCCTTACAAAGAAGACCCTCAGTACAAACAGTGTGTGTAATTAGCTCCATAATGCACCACTTTTGTATGTAAATATTTTGGGTATTCCCAGTGACTATATCCTTCATCATGGCGAGTAGTTACAAACTATTGCCTGTTGGTGCGTACTAAAACGCCAAGCGCGGATGATGTCCTTTGACGACTTGAATGTAGTGCGTTTTGATGACGTAGGCCTGGCCTATTTCTAGACATGAATGGAATGACGTAGTTTAGCTGACGTGGAATGTGGAGTTTCTTGTTATAATCTCATGTCTCAGTTAAACCAGATATCTCACACTAAAAATAGCTTGCTGAGTTGAGAAATTGGACTCAAGAGCACATCGACCTCTACTGACATATTCTTTAGAAGCTGATCGATATGATCCATGATACTTAATCAAAGCGCAAATAACCCTTTTTTTTATTTGGTTGAAATTAAGATATTTTAATTTTGTCATTTTGAACATACATAGAAATATACATGGCTTGTAGCCTATTAACTGAGATCAGGATCTTTTTAAAAAAATGATGTCGGTTAGAGGTGTATCGTGCTTTAGAATTATACCCCTTTTGCTCAGCTCTGAAAGCCTTACTACAACAGTCATTTACTAAATTCAACCCTGCCCAACCATATCCATGAGATGTACTCACCTGCAGCACGAAATCTGTGTCTTCACCGGCGTAGCTGACGAAAACGTCATACTCGAACTCTTCTGTAGTCGATTGAGAATTTGAAGAAACCTTTAGCTTAGCAGCGTGGTACCAATAGCGCAATGTCCACCTGGAATAAGAAGTCAAGACACTGAGGATACAGTCTTTGAATAAAGTGACCACTATGGGGGCATTGCGCTCTTACTAGGTCTTATCCCCGAATCCACTTCCTTCCGAAAAAACAACAACAGAGCGGAATATTTTGGCTGGACAGCTTAGCCTGCTTTTTAATAGGGAAAGACACTCATAATGAAAATGCCGTTAAGTCTCCTATTCAGGCTAATCTCCAGCAGACCCGATCACACTGGGATGTTCTCAACTCTCATGGGACCGTACAGTCCCGCTGCCATTTACAGGCATTGATCGCTAGCATTCTGACAATATCTTTCGCTGCCCATGACCAGGTATCCATTTTACAGTGAATGAAATGCATTCAGATGATGATTTAATATCAACTTACCTGAAACGATACATGACAACTCCGAGGATGGTGAAGACCAGCATGAGTGTGCCGCCGACAACGCCAAGGAAGAGTCCAACATTGCTGACACATTCTCGCCTCAACTTTTCCACCTCTTCATCGTATCCATGGGGCATTTCTACAGCTGGTAGGTGATTGACAGGATATTTACAGTAATAACGCGTATAGTTCGTACCAAATATTCGCGTTCTCACGACCCATTTTAAGAATTCCAAATTCTGGCAGTCACACGAGATTGGGTTCTGGCGCATATCAATTTTTACTGATGATTTCTTCAGAAGCTGATCTATATGGTCCATGACTTTTTTAGGCAATGTTCGAATGTCGTTTTTGTGGAGATCTAAATGTTTTAATTTGTTCATTTTAGATATATCGAATTCCACGTGGCTCAGTCTGTTTATTGATATGTCAAGGGTTTCTAAATTCTCAAGATTTCTGAAAGTTGTCGGATTCATCTGGTAAAGATTGTTAAAGGCTATGTCGAGATGTTGCAGTTTACTGAGTTTATCAAAGACCTTTCCATCCACATCCTCAGCAATACATTCACCTAAAAGGTTTTGGAAAAGGTTCAAATGTACGAGACTGGAAAGATTGTCGAAAAAATGTTCCCCAATGTTTTCAACAAAGCAGTCTGACAGGTTCAATATCATAAGATGGTCTAGCCCCGAGATGGGTCCTATCAGCTCCCTAAAGATGTTGCCACTGAGGTCTGCGTAACGCAGGGAATTATTTGAACAAAATGATATGTTGTTCGCGATGTAGGCCATTGAATTGGCGTATATGGTGAAGTTTTCTAAATTTGGTGGCAGCGGTAGGATGAATTCTTCTGTTGTGTTTGAGCACATGTTTGGGCCACAGATGCATTCATTATCGTTATTCATCGCCTCTCCGCCACTCCAACGGTCCTCAGTAACGACCCCTGGAACAGCTGGACAATGCAAATCTTCTGGGGGAAAGAACTTAGGAAATCTCACGGGATGTTTATATCCGTCCAGATGCAGATTCTGCAGTCCGGTCAGTGAAGCCATGTCTTTCCAATAAGCGCCAAACATGATTTTGTTGTTTGTTAAGTTCAGCTTTCTCAGGCTTGCTGGCAGCATCTGTAATGCGCCTCTCTCAATCATTTCTATTTCGTTGTCCATTGCTTCGATTACCTCCAGACTAGTGCTCTTGAAGTATCTGAGAGTGTGTCTGTACACCACAATACAAGGTGCGAAGCGTGTTCCAACGCGCTGCATTTTCAGGTAACGAAAATTCTGATTGTTTCTTAGTCCGTACATGAAATTCCCAACTGCCTGGATGCCGAGGTCAAAGTTGTTGGTTACATCTAGAGACTGTAGATTTACCAAGGGTAAGAACGCTCCCATCTCGATACGTGAACCATTCAGAATGCACTGTGAAATGTTCAAGTGTTGAATTTGGTTCAGGTTACTGAAGGTGAGATTGCTGATGGATACCATGTTACAGTTGCCTTCGTGGTACCCCGAAAGAATTAGGTATCTTAAGCTAGTCATTCCAGTAAAACCCACACCGAATTCTTTCGCCATGAGTCCGTCAATGTACAAAGCCGAGAGACTGAACAAACCAGACAGAGCTTGGTCTGGATACACCAGCGAGCTATTCTCCGATGTGTCGTTGGTGTTCTTGTTTATAAAGAGGCATTCCAGTGTGGCATTGAGGGGATGAAAAGCCCGACAGGTCCGAAAGTATTCGTCGAAAATGATCTGATTATATCTCAAATTCAAAACCAATAAATTTTCCAGGCCCTCAAACGCATTGTCAGGAAGGTAAGTTATCCTGTTTGAGTCCAGCCATAAATGAGTCAGTTGACTGTACTTAGCAAATGGTCCCATCTCCAGTACTTCGCTGGTGATGTTATTGTGCGCAAGAATTAGAATTTGTATGTCTATGGGCAGGTTAGTTGGCACGGCAGAGAGATTACAGTTTGCGCAGTCGGCGATTTTCTCATTAAGTGTCACATTACAGCAATCAATGTGTATCACCGTATTGTTCACAAAACCGAAACTGGGTAAGGAACAGGAACGGGGTAGGTCACTCGATGTGCCAACTTGGGAAGTGTCAAGTGATTTATCAGTTTCTGAGCTGAAGATCAAAGGTCCTTGGCGTGACGAGTCTTCTTTGGAATCACTGTCTACAGCAGAGATCTGAGGTGTGTATCCAGTTCCGTGCTTTCCATCGCTAAGATTTTTCGAAGACTCAAGAGATGGCATTGAACTGTGGTACTTGGGGGTGGAAGTGGTCTTCCTGGTGCTTCCGGCAAGGCTAGATCCAAACAGGAACGCTGTCGCTGTTATGAGCATTAACAATGCCAGACTAAAATTGAGTAGACTGTACGGACCCATTTCTTCTCACGCACAACAAGAGATGGCGCTGCTACCGTAATCTGTAAATAGAATGAATGCATCTTTTTTAAAATGTGTGATGTTGTGTAGAAAGTGAAACAGTTCATATGCATTGTTCAAAACAACGATGTCTTTTTTTTGTATCTTTATCCTATGGCGAATAACTCTATGATTCTCGCAAATTCTCTGTAGGTTACAGAAGCCTAATCCGATGTCCTTCTTTGCGCCAGTAAACTGTTTACTCTACTGTCACCTACAAGAAACTCCACAGTCTCTAGGTCTTTTTTAGTATTCAATGAGCTTATTAAAAACGATGTTTAAAATATAGATCTTTCATTTCGTTTTCGAGCTATACACCGATACATTGACAAGCTAACTACTTTCCTTAACGACAAGTGCTCCTCACAGAATGCCACACCGAAACCAAAGTGAATGATTCAAACTTCAGGTTTAGTTTACAAAATCAGGAGAGAATACAAACTAATTCGCAGGTAGGTTCACAAATCTAGGGCCCATTCTTACCGTCTTCCTAACGCAAATGACAACATGCTATTTTCATCCAATTAGAATATGTTACGTATGGGTATAAAGATGCCAAAAGCACCTGGGATTTTGGTCTGCAATTTTAAAGAATGCTTATAAAATCAGAAAACTGGCCATGGGGATGGGGGAAAGGGGTTGGATTTTAATTTCAAAGGCTTAGCTAGGTGCAAATACATGTGTAGACTCAGAATAGGTGAGGTTTATTTACTGAAGTATGAAATTTGTGGTTATTGTTAGATGGGTAAGGTTACTCTGTTAACTGCGTGAAAAGGCCTAAAATATTAGGTTGTCTGCTTCACTGCCTGAGTTCTCAAAAGCTAACTGGTTGAGAGGCATTTTTCTTTGTGCCAAAATTTAGAGGAAGAGCTAAATAGCATGTTTGGGAAGTGTTTTGGCATGGGACCCCTGGATAAGTTAATGAGAGGTGTAAAACCTAATATAGCCAACAGTAAAAAATACGTTGGCATCCTCATCCTATGCGACTGGTTTGGCGGCCATATTGAATATAAAGATGGCTGCTATTAGGCACAAAATGCTGAACACAATAATGTAATATCATGGCTTTATTGTAGCCAACTCCAGAGTAAACCTTATCGGTATATCTGAAACTATTCATTGATTCATTCATAAAACAGGTGGCGGAATTCACAGAGTAACCTTAAACAGAAAATGAGACATGAGTATCCAGTGTTATGGAATTATGACACACACCATCATCGCTTCCAGCCTAGTGAATTAAAAAGAAGTTTGCATTAAACTAAATCTAGATCCCCATTCGCCGCAGTTATTCGAGTGTGAAGGCAGTCGGCCTATTGCTATGAGAAAAGAGCTTTCAAATGATACAATAAGTTACGGATTGTAAAATGTGTTTCTGTTGGAATGTTTATGGTCATAGTCAGCATTACACACACACACACACACACACACACACACACACACAGACACACACACACACACATACACACACACAGACACACACATATACATACAGAAAAATAGCAAGAAAGAGTGAGAGAGAGAAAGAAAAAAGAGAGGAAAAGAAAAAGAGAGAGAGAGAGAAAGAGAGAGAGAGAGAGAGAGAGAGAGAGAGAGAGAGAGGAAAAGAGAGAGAAAACGAGAGAGAGAGAGATATGTGTGGATACAGGATTATAATATCACAACCCAAGTATGTTCTTTTCCTCTATATAGTATAGTTACGGGGTTGTAAAGGGGCTACAACAGTTATTACGATATGCTTTACAAAAATCAGTGACATTTTCATTTTGCCTTTTCTTTGTTCAAGATTTTGCAAGTTTCGTTCTCTTTCACCCATTGTGTTCGGAGCAGTCTAATACAAGGAAGTCTTCTCTCTCAGCCTCAGCTCCTCGCCTGAGCCAGGTTATACCTGAATGATTTTGGAAGTAAATCCTGAACAGGGAGGGGCTCTGCTGGGTTTTGCTTTCGGTCTGTGAAAAGGCCAAAGTTAAAACAAAATCTTTAACATTCCTAAGCTATGTGGTCATGTGCTACAGCAACAGACCGTCAATTCTTACGCCCGGTTTAAATAAAATAGCAGTGTGATTGCGTCGTCAAATCTCGCCTACGAAATTTAAGGATGCATCAGTCAATGAAAGCATATAACAAACCGTCTCATCGAATCATATTTCTCTGGCATTGACACAATGGACAGCAGAAGCTGGAGTTGTGGCTTGCGATGCCCGGATGGCCGTGCAAACAGAATAACTGGTCCATAGCTTTATTTAGACCCATATTTATAGGTATGGTTCAGAATACGTGTGTGTGGGTGTTGCTCTATGTCATGTTTATTCAGTGCTAATATCACCAAGGCTGCATTGGTTTGCTCTTTGCAATTTGACGAAATGACAAGCCAGACTCCTTCTTTGGCAAAGGAAGTATCAGTCTCTAGGCAAGTCAAGATGAATGCGACTGATGCGGAATGCCCTGACTTGCATATCTTTGGTCATTCATGGGCATCCAAACCACTACTGGTTCTTGTCACATCCTTCTTTGACAAGGTCGAAGGGGGATGTTACATAATGTTCCACTAACAGATTTAAAACGGCAGATTGTCGCCACCATGTTGCTGAGCGTTCTGGTGACCCCCCAAATGACGTCACATTTCTAACAAACCTCTGGTAAGTGTGCACTTTTCCTCACTGGGACTGACGCGCACGAATAAAAAAATTAACACCTGATTATGAAACTTCCATTGCTAAAGGAGTAGTTGTTTGCTCTCTTGTCAAATTGCAGGGACCAAACGAATTATGCAGCCCATGAGCTCCTCAGCCTATATATAGATATGTTTGGCGTAGGGTTTTACGTCAACTCAGCATGATTGTAGTTATATTTCGTCGTTATACGTTGGAATAGTTAATTAATTATGTAGAAAATAAGACGTAGGGTTATGCAGACTGGGGAATGCTATTTCCGGAACTTCCCTTAAAGTCCAGGCGCTGTTTGGACCAAAGGGTCATACATAGCGAAAGCGAACTGGTACCGAGTGTGTGCGTGTTTGTGTGTGTGTGTAAGTGTGTGTGTGTATGTGTGTGTGTGTGTGTGTGTGTGTGTGTGTGTGTGCGTGTTTGTGTGTGTGTGTGTTTATAAGAGTGTGTATGTATGTGTGTGTTTGTGTTTGTATGTGTGTGGATATGTGTATGAGCGTGCGCGTCAAACCTGAGAGACTACCCACTATCCTTATCGACACATGCAGCTTACCCCTCCCTCATCAGCATTGCATGGATAAAAGCTTCGGCGTTCAACGTGGATAGAACCAAAGAAGCAGTCACTCAAACAACCACGATAATAATTATTAATACCGAGTTTTGCTTAGACTGAATTTTCGCTAAAATGATACAGACATTGTTTTTAAAGTACAGCAAGTTAATGTTGTAAATAGAATTTAGCAATTATGGAGCATAAATATTCTCATACAGATAGAAAGGAATAAACAGCCCACATACCTGCAGATCAAGTGACGTCGAGATGACAAACAAACTGCATTGTCGTCTGGTCCTGCTGTTACAAGCGACAGCTCAAATGTGTGATCTCGATCACCTATACATGACAGACGCACACAACCAGTCGGTCGGCATTTGGGTTTCCTTTCATTCTTACAGCAGTGCGCATGCGTGTCTCAGTAATTTCAAACGTTCAGCTTCCTTGTTGCCGAGGGGTGCCTGCCCAAAGGCCTTAACTCCCTTATATTATTTGTATAACGATACGGTCTTTGCGCAGGCACCCCTTGTACCCAAGTCTGAGTCACATATGACTGCACTTCCTCTTCCCTTTATATATGTGGGACATTGTCCTCTTCTAGCTAAAGCTAATTTGTTTCAGAGAGAGAGAAGAGTTGTCCTCTGTGTTGTTTTTTAAAAATATTTTTGTTACATGATGTTATGACATCCTTTAGAATTGAATGGTGTGTTGTCAGACAGTTGTACAATAACGAATAACGGTAATCACAATATTGATGATTTTGAAAATGACGACAGTTATGACAGGAATATGCTTGATAAAAAAGGACAAAAAAAAAACAAAAACACAGCCCCAAAAAAAAACCCTCATTTATTCCCAAAGAAAAAAAAAAGCCTTCAATACTATTTATGACTTTCGTCTCGTTCATGCTATAATAGGAACAAATACAAAAATACAAATCTTACATACAGTATTACAAATGACACGCGTAACAAAGTCATTGATGGCTGCCTTCAGCTCTTGTACCCGATCACATCCTGCAGCGACATATTATTGTAGTGGGTAATGCGATAAAGAATGGCGCAATTTATTGCAACGGAGCTCTTAAGATCTTTTGATCATTAAAAATATGATGCCATAAACACGTTTGCTACTGACAACTCACACCATTACAACATATTATACCGGCTTCTAATGACTTCGCATGTAACAACACAACTACTACACTCTCCTATGATAACATAAAATTACTCCAAATACTCTTCCTTGTGATGGCACAAGCGTTATAACAGATTGTGATGGCACAGCCAGTACTACAGACACTTCCATGTGCCTAGGATGAAAACTTTATGCAACACCAAACAATGCAGGCATAGAAAATGGAGATATAAAAAGAAATAATATATATATATGTGCATACTTGTATAAGGATAAAAGTGAATAGCTTCATATGGTGTAAAAAAGAGATTGACACCTCTCTCTTTCTGTCTCTCTCTCTCTCTGTCTATCTCTCTATGTCTCTGACTCTGTCTGTCTGTCTGTCTGTCTGTCTGTCTGTCTGTCTGTCTGTCTGTCTGTCTGTCTGTCTGTCTCTCCCCCTCTCTCTTTCTGTTCAAGTGTTGTTAATTTCCCACACCTTGTGGAAAATATTAGGTAAAACAATGCCTTTCTTTCTGCCTTAGGCCACCCACTTCAGCCTTGTTACACTCGAGTGATTCGAGAAGTAATTCATGAACAAAGGACGGCTGTTATGAGAGGTTGTTTTCGAACGTTGGAATTCCATTTCTTTTGATAGAGGGAAATAAACAGCTGAATGATCAGGATTACTTTCGACGGATGTGAACCAAGTATACCTTCCTACGGTAACTTGTACAGTATGCGTTACATTGTATTTTGAGCCTGAAAAGAAGCGTTACTTTTACCTCATTGCTATTATTATAAAGTATAGAATACCCGATGTACCAGGCATTTTTCTCTGTTGTCTTCTTTTGCACCAGTTCAGACAAATCTGGAAAGTGTACCTAGCTGTAACTTCACAAATGGAAAGGACCGTAACTGGGAAAGGACCGTAACTGAGAAAAAAGAGGCATCACTGCAAGTTTTTTACTCAATATATTTACCTACCTTGCACCGAGAAAAAAGAGGCATTACTGCAAGTTTTTTTACTCGATATGATTACCTATCTTACACCGGGCATGTCCCGATAACTCCTCCCCACATTATTTCCTACATACTATGTTTTGAGTAGTCATTAGTGATGCATTCTTTAGTGTTGAAGTGTCTCTTTAAAGAGGATGATATTCCTGTGTTGAGGTATTGTTTACTACTTAAATGTTGCAAAACTGTATAAAGGAACTCGCTTTCAATGTTCCTGTTCATGTGGTACTGCGGTATTGCGACACTGCACTGGTAGGAAAAGTTGCACTGTTTGGCCTAAATCAGCAAAATTTGCACTAAATTTGCAGAAAATGCCTTAATTTGCAGAAATTTACACCATTGCAACAAGGTATTAAAAATGTTGCAATTGTGACCGCAGTTTTCGGTGGGAGGGGGGGGGGC